>JBAIZL010000002.1:309155144-309292644 GCA_036971475.1 Prosapia bicincta
ACTCTGTCATCATTTTCAGGTCAGTAGAGTTTACAATTATAAAAAGAAACGTCATAGTGTGACTGGAAAAAAAGAAAAAGGGATTTTAATGGATAAAAAATTGATATTCTAAAATATTTTATTTGCGGCTATACAGGAGTTTATTTGTGATACAATGTCAGAATATAACACGGATGAACATATTGTAACATCTTGGGAATACAATGCTATTAATTTAGACGCAATACAAAAGGCTCTACTGCAAAACTTGCATCTGTGTACTACGTAAATCCGGATTTGCTTGGAGCAGTAACTTAACAATAGGAACGATTCCCGCCTAAGCTGCTCTTCTGTAAGATGCCATTTTGTTGGTCCCATGAAAAAACGCCTTTACATCAACAGGTGAAAAAGTAACCTTGAAACTTTGTTCCTAGATTTATAGTTTTTTTAGACAAAGGTTTACTCTAACGTTCATTGGAGGACAGAAAATTACAGGATAAATATATGTTTTACAATACTCTTGTCTACCTTTTATTAATTTGCAACGACAGAAAAAATGTTGAACAAGTAATGAGTTAAATTTGAAAGAGAAGTATTTTAATTTCCAGATATTTTTGACAATATATGTTGTCTGTGAAAATGTTGTTACTGACGATTTTATCTAAATAGGCTTCTTTTATTTAAGAACTACAAAGGCTAATAATTTTTCATTTGAGGGTAAAAGGTAAACATACATACTTATGTCATTGCCTAGGTCAATATGAGGACTGTTTTATCTCAAAGCATATTTATGTAAATAATACATTTGAATAATATTTACGATTAATGTTAGAAAATATAATAAAATTAAAATCTTGATGCTCGGGAACTAGCAACAGTAATTGTCTGTGAAAAAAAGACAAGTTCTGTTTTTCATAAAACCAGTGCAGCCTTTAGCTGTTAATTCAAGAATGGAATCTTTAGACACGACCGGTAAACAATGAAAGAAAACACGGTTAAATACAAACGCACAAGTCACGCTGCATTGCTAAACGCAACATACCGTGTAATGGAAACGGTAAAAAACTAAAACTTTACTGAAACTAAGTAATTGCGACCAATTAAATTATTCATCAACATCGGAGGCAACGCTCCTTATAAATCCTGACTGCGATTGGTTTTTACGCAAGCCGCCATTACTGCTGGACGTTAACGCGTTACATAAGCGCATTGTACCCTTTTAATATTGATGAGGTAATGATGACTAATGTTTGAAAGGGATTCAATGAAAAAAAAAATTGTGTTGGGTTTGTTATGGAAAATGTAGTTGTAAACTAGTACGTGATTGCTGTTAGGTAATGTAAAACTAATTCAACTGTAAGTTGTGTAAATGCATAGTGCTTTTGTTCTCTTGTTTTATCAGTGTTTTCTTTTCAATATATGCTTTACTCCTTAGAATGGCTGTAAGTAAAATTTAAATGACTGAAATGGAAATATGGAATTAAATTGAGTATTTCGTTAGAGTCTTGATTGTTTCTTAACTGGTTTTTATCATCATATATAGTTTTAAAATATTGCGAATAAAATGAATATTTTGCGGTTATGTTTGTGCGGTTTGCTTACAGTAAATTGTTTATGCAGTAAATATTTTATAAACTAATGATAATTTGGCAACTTTGCTGTAAAAATAATTAATTATATTTTTTTTGCATTATTGTGTTAAATAATCTTTATACTTATTGGAAAACCATCAATCGTTAAGTGCTGACATTTATACTACATAACATAAATCGTGTGTTAAATGAATTTATGTCTTAATAAGATTTTATCAAGATATATCTTTTACAAAAACTGCGGTGTAATATAGCCTACATTTTACATAACATATACTCTATAAATGTTATCATGAACAAGGATTAAATTTTTAAATAACACAATCTCCAAATAACAATTCTAGGTATATATATATATATATATATATATATATATATATATATATATATATATATATATATATATCTTCAGGAAAATAATTATCTAATAAAATATTTTTACAAATTTTTACAAGAATTTTTCTGAAGATGCTGGTACATAAATATATATTTTAATAAATATATTCATTAAAAGTATTCTTGTTTTTGAAATATTTTTAATATATTATATATATATATATATATATATATATATATATATATATTATTAATAAATTAATAACAAGCATTTATATATAGGTTTATTTTTTTTAGTTGATAATGCTAAGTATTTATATTTTATTATTACAATAGGCTTGTAACAGGCTTTGATATTTAGAATGGTCATACGTTATATGTAAATATCCAAAATGTTTGGTAATATTGAATTAAATTGACTATTTTTATATTGTCTCCTGATATACGTTAGAGTGCAGAGCCCTTATTAAAAGATTTGATCAATAACTTAAAAAATGTCGAAATAAATGAAATTTGTAAGGTTATGTTTGTACCTAAGTTAATTTCATAAAGTAAAATACAGTTGTAAAAGGAATAAATAATACCCTACAATTTGTTGTTGAAAATTACAAATACTTTTAAAGTTATTAAATTTTCCACATAAACTTATACTGCAACCCCAAATTAATTTTTAAAAAGCTGTAAAAGGCAAAAAATTAAAAACCATAAAAATTTAATAACTAAAGAAATAGGACTTAGTATTTTATCATGTCCAAAGGTCTTAAAAGTTACATTTGGAAATATCAAATAAAACCATTCAAGTAAAAATACCCAATTTATTAGGAAAGATTTTACAAATTAAAATGAAATTTCATTGAACTTGTTTAGCATTTTGATGAAACACTTATTTACTCTTTCTTCATTTCTTCAAAAATATCCAAAAATATCCTGAAAATTACTGAAGCTGCCACCATTGTTTCTGCTACCATCACTGTTCCTGCTGTTACCTCCGTTACTGCTTCCATCACTACTTCTACCGTTAGAACAGGCTCCGAACAAGCACATAAAATCGTACACGATGTCATCTACAGTATTTGCTACCCTTCCTGGACTTGGTAATCCCAAAATATAAGCTTCTGAGAAGCCAAAAAGTGCCAAGGCTACTACAAAAACCTGTGGTTGGGAATATTTTATTAATTAATATTAATTTCTACAGCTTAACTAAAAGTGACTACTAGCCTTAATAGCTAGACTGGGCTATATTTTTCTTGAATAAAAATATTGTTTTGTCAAAAATGGAATATGACATTTACACCAATTAATAATTTTATTAAAACCTATTCACTGTTACGTAAATTACAACAATTTATATATTATAATATTTGTAAGTTAAAATTCTTCCGATTTTAATTTTATTCAAATGCTATAGTAATATAAACGTTGATACTATAAACCATGACCTTAAACATACAATTCTTGAACAAATAACAAAAGGAAATCAATAGAAACAATAAAGTGTAGTTACGTCAAAAATTGTTACTGATTTTAAAAATAATTTTACTGCATTTCTAGGTGATATCTAAACAGAAAAGGTGTCATTGATAATTATTTAAATTTGGGATGAAAATTCACCTTCTATCTGATGGGGGAAAGTGATTCTGAATCGAATTAAGGATATATATATATATATATATATATATATATATATATATATATATATATATATATTGTAATCCCTAGATGAATTATTTTTTCTTATTGAATATGTATGGTGAAATAAAATAACTTTCATAAACAAGAATATACGAGTATTACTTCATTTTATTGTTGATTGAAGCTTTTCTCTAATTTAAATTATTAGCATTTTCAAAATTTATAAATCCCTGTCCAATTATGTGACCAGATGAGTCTTACTCTAGTCACATAACTGAACAGTGATTTATAAATTTTGAAAATGCTAATAATGTAAATTAGCGAAAAGCTTCAATCAACAATAAAGTGAAGTAATACTCGCGTATTCTTGTTTATGAAAGTTATTATATATATATATATATATATATATATATATATATATATATATATATATATAGAGAGAGAGAGAGAGAGAGAGAGACTCCAACAATAACAGAAGACGTCATCTATGCTTGTATACCTAATGCTGCGGGCATTCAATTGTGTTTGTGTGAAATAAGTTCTTGTTCATTGTGATGGATGAATATTTTTCTAAGATGGAGGATATCATAGGTAGTCATCTATATGGGTGTAAAATTTATGTGTGTGTTTGTGAAATTAATAATTTTGTTATGCTGATCCTCTCATTTTGTGTTTAAGGAGTGTTTGTATTTTTGTGTGGATGTTGATGGTTTCTTGAATGGAGCAAGGGTGGTACAAAGGAGTTGTATCGGATTTATGTTATTTCAATTAAATTAGGGGTATTTTTTTTTACTGAGGAAGGATAGTTGAAATTTATGTTTCTTCGGGCGGTTTTGTTTAGGATTATAGGTAGTGTGCGAATGAAGCTCTAACATGCTTGATTAAGTGGCGTATTCTGATTTTTGAAATGTAGGTAAACCATTTAGCTTCAGAACTATGGATTTATTATTTTTTTAAAGTTTGTTGTTTTTTGAAAAATTACTCGTTTTGTTTTAATAGTGACGTTAAATTATACAGGTCACTGTATATTTTAATATAATTTAATAAGTAAATATAAAAGGTTAGGTTATAACTAAAAATCTTCATAAACAAATTTAAATAAATATATATCGTAATACTTACAAGTGCGACTTTTGCCATTTCCTTCCTTACTTTCTGTTTCCTTAATAACTGAATAAAACCTTCAGAATCTTCCAGTATTTATGTTCAACGTTTTTCAATTTTAAATTTTAATGGACTTTAATTTGGCAGTAAAACATTTTGATTTTTGAGGGTAAACATATTCTAAAAATTATTAAAACTCTCCCCCAAACGACAATACATTTTCTGTAAATTACGTATATTCTTTAACTAAAGTATTTTTTACTTGCAACTATCATAATATTGTAAACATCAAAACATAAAAGTATAAATAAAAGCAAACGAAAATGTAGGCTAAGAATAAATGACTTCTTTTGAATTTCTGAATGGAATACAAATGTTAATGATTGTAGTTTTTTTATGAGATTTACGCAAAAACGTGCTTACAACGTACGTCATGTGATGAAAAAATGTGTTTACACTGTTTACATTTAGTATGCTATCCTTTGTAATATCATTTGTTTCTGTCTTAGGTTTGAATAGCTGCAGAAATGATTAATGGTCCAAAATAAGTACTGCAAAGTGTTTAAAATTAGGTCTGTTGAATAGTATACGTGTAATTTTTTATTAAACAGTTTTATCTCTTGTCTTAAATATTTTTTTTCTACGCATTTCTAAATAAAAATGAACTCAAATAAAATTTAAACAAAATTAATTTATAATATTCAAATAATTAAAATTGGTTTTTTAATTTTATGAAAATCCAATACTCCTACCAGACTTTGAAAAGCTCCAGAAAATCAGGAGACCCTCACACTCTTACTTCCTCTAACACGGCCCGGCGGTTTGCCTACCTATCGGCCGCCGGCGCAGATGAGTTATCTACTAGCCATGGGTTTGAAAAAACTCATTTGTTTTTTCAAACTGTAACATTTACGTAATTGTTACTGACATTTTTTCATTCTACATATTATTGCTTGGAAATAGAGTCTAAACAGGATGTAATTATGTCACTCCTAAAGATAATAAAAAAATATCACATGTAATAAAAATAAAGTAATTTAAATATCGATTTAAAATGTTTATTTAATCACTTTAAATATCGACATGATTGCCACGTGTTTGGCTTCTATTTTCAAAAAATAATATTTAGAATACAAAATTGTCCAAAAAAATTACCTAAATATAACAGTTTAAAAGTTTTAGTTGTTTAGATCAAGGCCTATTTTGTGACTCATAGAAAACCATCGACTACAGGGTGTAGGTCTTGTGTTTCTTGGAGACGCATGACTTGGTTTTGAAGTAGGGTGGGGATGCGGAGCGCCAGTCTGTCTCAAACCGTCACCTTGTGTGTTAAGTTGTTGTACTAGCCATTATACAGTTATTTCGCCACGTGTTTCAGTGTTCGCCTAATCTAGTTAATTGTAAAAATAAACTCAAAAAGAAAAATTAATAAAGTAAATAATATCTACATTAGATCACGCAAATTTGACTGGAAGCAGTAGGGATTTACGATTTCGTACAAACATGGATAGCGAGCCAATATTAGTTTTTATATTAGTAGCTAAACGCTGGTTGGTCGCCCGTTACCCCTCCAGCCGTGGCCGTTTCCACTCCGTAATCGCCTCTCCCCTAGCCGGGACTCACGATGTTCTGCAATATCTATAGTCAGGTCAGCGCGTGTGAGTGTCTGTGCGCTCCTTTCGATAGATGGTCTATATTTCTTTCTAGCCATTACCTCTTTAAATTCTCATCAGTTGAGAATCTGTCATCAATAATCGATAAATTCTACGTATGTATCTTTAAGTGTTTCCCCATTAGATTGATCAGACTATGAGAAACATTTCAACCATCATTCGACCATTATTTTAGCATATTTTGTTACGAGCAAACGTTAACGTTGATGGAAAAATTCATTGCTTCATTTGACTAAACGTTTACATATTACTTATTTAGGAATTGGGGTATGTTTGTGAGTTTATTTTTTTCGAAAGAGGGTTTAAGGATTTCTTTAAAAATTGGTACATAGGGGTTTTCAGAAACGGGAGTCAACTGCGTTAGGTCTCATGTTGGAGAAACAGCGCAAAATATTTTTTTAATTGATGAACCAGGAGGTACAATAAATACCTATATGTACATTATAAAACATTCGTTAAGTGTATGGCTTTTACTAATACAGCTTTATCCTTCTTCCACATGGAAGAATTCCCCATAGACTTTCCTACTGAAGGTCTCCATGAACTTCTGAGTGAATATCAAATATTAACCTGGAATTAGATACAGCTAAAGAACTTGCAAGAACTGATATTTTATTGAAGAGCGAAACTCTTATGCTAAGTAAGGTTTAAATGACATGAATCAATTACTTCGTGAAATTGGTAGTTCTAATCTACCTTTTGTGGGGAAAGGGTTTGACGGAGATCCTTATCAATGTTTACCTGCTCAGTATAAGTGAAAAAGTAAGCTTTTCAAACAAAAAAGTATTAGGGTATACCACCTTAAGTTTATTTATCTTTAGAAAATATCCATGTGAATACAGAGCAAAGAACATTAGTAACAGTCAATGACTGGTAAATTCGATGGATGAAATTGAATGACTATAAGATATTTTTAGGAATAGCAATCTACTTGGCGATGTATTTGGTGATTGTTTACTCTAGCTACATAGACCGGTACAAATTACGCAAAAAGTAATAAAAAGACATGAATTCAATCAACTTTTCATTTTTACGAAATAAAAAAGTATAATTTTGGTTTCTAATGTATCTATAAAATATTCATTACCTTCAAATTAATATCACCTTTCTACATCTTTTTCCACTCCTGGGAGAGATTTTAAATAAATGCCAGTTAAATAATAACTGTCGGGCCATTTAAATAATAACTATAACAAAATTAGGACATAATTATTTATTCATATCCTAAGTTGTTAAGTGTTATTTGCAGAAATGTCAAACATAGAATTCAAGATCAAAACAGTACTATTTATTAGGATAGATTTTACAAAATAAACTGAAATTTCATTGAATTTGTTTAGTATTTTGAGGTACTTTACTCCTGTATCATGTCTTCAAAATTATCCGAAAATGTCCTGAAAATTCCTGATAGTACGATCACCATTGTATCTTCTACCATCTCCATTCTTGTATTCTTCATCTCCGTTCCTGTAGTCATCATCTCCGTTCCTGTATTCTTCATCTCCATTCCTGTACTCTTCATCCCTGTTCCTGTAGTCATCATCTCCGTTCCTGTATTCTTCATCTCCGTTCCTGTATTCTTCATCTCCATTCCTTTATTCTTCGTCTCTTTTCCTGTATGCTTCATCTTCGTTCCTGTAGTCATCATGTCGGTTCCCGCATTATTCATTTCCATTCCTGTATTCTTCATCTTCGTTATTGTAATCATCATCTCCGTTCCTGTATTCTCATCTCCATTCCTTTATTCTTCGTCTCTTTTCCTGTATGCTTCATCTTCGTTCCTGTAGTCGTCATGTCTGTTCCCGTATTATTCATTTCCATTCCTGTATTCTTCATCTCCGTTATTGTAGTCATCATCTCCGTTCCAGTAGCCATAATTTCTTTTCTTGTAGTCATCCTATCTGTTTCTCGAACAGTCTCCAAGCAAACACATCCAATCGTTTATGCTGTCATCTATAGCATTTGCTACCCTTTCTGGATTTGGAAGCTCAAAAATAAGCTTCTGAGATGTGCTAAGGCTACTACAAAAACCTATGGTTTAAAATATTTAAAACAAAAAATTAATTTCTATAACTACAAGGCCTTAATATCTATAGGGCACTACCTTTTAGTTTAAATACGTTTGTGAGCTAAAAACAAATTACCAAAATATAGCCCACTGACAATTTTATTAGGACATATAACAATTACTTGGTTACAAAAATTGCAGATTAACATTCTTAAAGTCCCAATTCTTCTAGTTTTTTTTTGCAAAGATAAGGAATTACTAGTAAAAATTTGATAAAATAACCTGTCTCAACATGACCCTGTTGAAACTATTAATAGACCTAAGGTAATTTTTAAAAAAATAACAAAATATAATTACAATACAAAAAGCTTAGCGACTCTGAAATTTTTAAAACCATTTTACTCAATTATTGAGTTTAATATTGAGTTTATATGTCAGATGATATATAAAAATATGAAACATTTACTGAAAACAAATAAATTAAATAAAGATAAATTGAATACATTTATACAGATGTAAATATGTAAAATGTGGTTGCTTGTAAAATTTACTTAAATATATAGAATACAAATTTTTTGACACTGTCATTGATAATTAACTAAATCTGAGAAGAAATATTACGTTCGTTCAAGTTCGAAGTGGAGGCAGATGAAGCGAAAAAATAAGTCTAAATTCTAGACCAAACACAACGTAAACGTACTCCAACCTAACTGTATTGACAGTAAAGGAAGACGTCTATGCCTCAAGACCAAACACAACGTAAACTTACTCCAACCTAACTGTACTGACAGTAAAGGAAGACGTATATGCCTCAAGACCAAACACAACGTAAACTTACTCCAACCTAACTGTATTGACAGTAAAGGAAGACGTCTATGCCTCAAGACCAAACACAACGTAAACTTACTCCAACCTAACTGTATTGACAGTAAAGGAAGACGTCTATGCCTCAAAACCAAACACAACGTAAACTTACTCCAACCTAACTGTATTGACAGTAAAGGAAGACGTCTATGCCTCAAGACCAAACACAACGTAAACTTACTCCAACCTAACTGTATTGACAGTAAAGGAAGACGTCTATGCCTTAAGACCAAACACAACGTAAACTTACTCCAACCTAACTGTATTGACAGTAAAGGAAGACGTCTATGCCTCAAGACCAAACACAACGTAAACTTACTCCAACCTAACTGTACTGACAGTAAAGGAAGACGTCTATGCCTCAAGACCAAACACAACGTAAACGTACTCCAACCTAACTGTATTGACAGTAAAGGAAGACGTCTATGCCTCAAGACCAAACACAACGTAAACTTACTCCAACCTAACTGTACTGACAGTAAAGGAAGACGTCTATGCCTCAAGACCAAACACAACGTAAACTTACTCCTACCTAACTGTACTGACAGTAAAGGAAGACGTCTATGCCTCTTATATTTATTATTTAACAGTAGTTAGTAAAATATACGTAGTTCTGTATTGTTGTGTTTGGGAATCTCCATAAGAGCGTGTGACACTGGAATTGTTATTAAGTTGCATAACCTGGTGTCTGAAGTATGAAAAAGATATTTTAACTCTTTGGACTACTTATTTTATGTATTTTTTTTAATTTTGTGGCTTTCTTGGTAATGAGGCTTTTAATACGGGTGTTGTATTTAGTAATTAAGTCTGTGATGATTTTAATGAATTTGTATGCTTTATTGTTGATCTTTCTATTGTTAATTATAACTGTTATCTTTTAATCTACTTTGGTTCTGACCAAGTTATATATATTTGTTGTTATTTAAAGATTTTAGCCGTCGTTTTAAAGATTATTATTGTGTGATTGTTATAAGTTGTGTTATTTTTAATTTCATATTTAAGTTCACCCTAACATTTGTTTGGTGTGTTATGTTGGATATCGTGTTGAAGGTAAAGTGTTGGTGTTTGAAGTAGTTTTTTTCTTATATTTTCTATGTGTTTATATTAATATTTTGGGTTTGTTTAATAAATTTGAATTCATTTACTGAAAATGGTGTTGGTAAAATATTTACCACTGAAGGAAAAAAACGTCAAGGTAGTATAGCGTCAATGTTTGTCAGTATTTTAATGTACATTTTGTATGCTTGAAATATGGAAGGATAATTTCGTTAACTTGGGCGGATTTTAAGGTTCTGATTGGTAAACGAAGTATAGCTTGGGGTATTTCTTTTCATCTTCAACTTGATCTACTACTTTACACTTGTACATTTTAACGTAAAAATAAGTAAACACGTACCCAGTTAAGGACTTTCGTTTAGTTTGAATAAGGGCAGCACTTTCGGCGATGTGCCCGTCATAGGCCTATCGGCTATGTAAGAATAGGGTATGGCGAGAAAACTAGATTAAGCTATTATGAGGGGTTTTTTAGGTAATGATTTCAAAAGTTATGTCCAATTGTATAGAGTTTGATGTTTTTATTTGATTTGCACAGAATTTTACATTGAACGAAACCCAATTTCACAAAACAACAAAGGACAGACATCATATATTGGTACAGGTAGCCTACATAGATGAAATTATCGTATTGTACAAAAGAAACGTTCACCAAAAACATATATTACTAAAATTTATAATTTTTATACACTTTAACAAGGCGTATATTATCGAATCTATATTATTTTCCTTTCTCTAACAATAACAGGAATAGCCAAAGAAACACAGAATCTCAATATGTATTTTAAATTTACCTACGCTTGTAATAACCATACATAATTCTTACAATCACTCTTGACATAAGAAACTTCAACACATGGATTTATCGACTATTGAATCGACTATCGACCATTGAATGGATTTATCGACTATACATTGAATAAAAGAAAAATTAAACAATTATAAACTTAGGGCACACGTTAATGAATAGAGCACCTTGATAATCAATAAACTATATTTATTATCACCAGAAAAACTTAAAGGGCTTAATTTAACAAAAAACCCACTAAACAAACCTACAAAGAATTAAAGAGTACTCTACAGATCATACAGAAGATATCTAATCAACAGATTTCATTTCAGAATACCATTACAAAAGTGCCTACTTAACCAACAACCTCAGCATAAAATCGCCAATAAAGACGTCTACAATACAAAACATATGGGCTATGGTGGACATAGGTGAAGAATATAAGATATTTAGTAGATATAACTGCATTTGTAGTCTAGGTTATATAGGCCAAATTGGAAGATCATTTTACACTCAATAAACGTTCCTGTATACCTCAAATACATAAGCCCCGATCACACAAAAATATCATTAAATATCCTGCATAAACTAAATGAACTAGCAAACTCACGAACAGCACTAACTATACAAACATCTAAAATTACACTTGAAATTCTTAACTCTCAATTACACGATAATTCAAACACAATTTTAGTCATCATTATCCCAGAAATCCCTTAAAAACTACAAAATATTTTCTTCAACACCACTTGTCTCTAAATAACCAAATGTTCATCTGATAGACAGGTCTACCAAAACGGCCGTCCTCATGTAGACAAAAAATAAGTTAGCCTAATAATAGACTGAAGTTTTATTTATTAACTTTTGTACAGAAATAATAATAAATTTGTGTCTATGTGTGTGTGTGTGTGTATGCGTGCTCGCGCGCGCGTGTGTGCGTGTGCGCGTGCGTGAGTTTGTGTGTGCTTGTGTGTGTATGTGTGTGTGTGTGTGTCTGTGCGCGCGCGCGCGCGTGTGTGTGTGTGTGTGTGTGTGTGTGTGTGTGTGTGTGTGTGTGTGTGTGTGTGTGTGTGTGTGTGTGTGTGTGTGTGTGTGTGTTTATTTAATTTGCAGATGACGTTATACTTGTTAAACATTTATTTATAAATCAACTAGCAGAGTACCCGTCCTTCGTACGGGGTTGACGAATATATGTTTGATTTTATTTGTATTTGTATTTGGGTTGAATTTATTTTACTGAAATAAAATCCCAATAAATAAATAAGTAAATAAATATATATATATAAATATATATATATATATATATATATATATATATATATATATATATATATATATATATATATATCACTCTATAGTTTTGTAAATCTACTGTTAAGGGAGTTTCCAATTCCAGTAGGGCAGTACCCTGACGGAATTTCTAAATAAAAATAGGCCTATGTGTAATCCAGGAGCCCTAACAATGGTCATGTAAAATTTAAGGTATTTATTTCCCGTTCCCACGTGTTCTGTAGGGGAAAATTATACCGGACGACGCAGAAAGTTATCAGGGATACGAAAAAATAATGAAAACTCTTGCTCAGGGAAATAAATAAAATTTTTTATCAAATTAAAGTTGGGTAAAAAATTCATTGTGGAGTAATATAAGTAGGTCTACTATGTTCGCGTAATAACGGCGAGCCGTAGGGCCTACTACGCATACATAGCCTATATTTAAATATAGGCGTACCTATAAAGTATCCAGTTACGATAGATTTGCTTGTAATTTTATACAATGTTATATACCTATAATACAAAGTATATGTGAAGTGTCCAGTCAGGCTATTTGGTTGTAGTTTTATATAACATTACCACGGAGTAATACTTCGTCATAATTATATCTATTCACTGTACATTTGGTTAAACATATAAAATTACAACTAAATCTATCCTGATTGGATACTTCATAGTTGTATAAAATTAACATGCATTGGCATTAACAATAATTGTCAATATAGCTTCAGAACATGTTTTTGATTCATTTTATATTCATTCTATTGGGGGTGGGCAATGTGCATTTTTACCATTATTATTATTACCACCACGTTTGGGGGAATTACATTTTTCCAAAACTGTAAACTTTTGGGACGTGAGCGAGAGTTTTCATAATTTGTTTCGTATTTCTGGTATAATTTTAAATTTTTTCTGGTATAAATTATAATAACATAATTATATTAATGAAAGGATATAAACACACACACCCGCGCAAAGACACACACACACACACACACACACCCGCGCACAGACACACACACACACACCCGCGCACAGACACACACACACACATACACACACACCCACCCACCCACCCACCCACACACACACACACACACACACACACACACACACACACACACACACACACACACACACACACACACATACACACCATTAGTTTATTATATATAAGTATAGATATACATTTAAAAGAGAAGAGTATTTATAATATGAAATTGATGAAAAGCTGCATGCCATTAGTTTTACAAATAATCAGGTTTGTACAATACATATTTATGAGAAAATAAATATTATTAATAAATTATAATAACATAATTATATTAATGAAAGGATATAAACACACTCACAGTTATAATATTTAGGGTTTATTATTTATTTAAAACTAATACTTTTAGAATTAAAAAAAAACAAAAGTGTAGGATAATTATAAATTTTAATTTAAATAAATTAATAATTTTTCATCTAGACATTAAAATATAGCTTCAGGACATGTTTTTGATTCATTTTATATTCATTCTATTGGGGGTGGGAAATGTGCATTTTTACCATTATTATTATTACCACCACGTTTGGGGGAATTACATTTTTCCAAAACTGTAAACTTTTGGGACGTGAGCGAGAGTTTTCATAATTTGTTTCGTATTTCTGGTATAATTTTAAATTTTTTTCTGGTATAAATTATAATAACATAATTATATTAATGAAAGGATATAAACACACACACACACACACACACACACCCGCGCAAAGACACACACACACACACACACCCGCGCACAGACACACACACACACACACCCGCGCACAGACACACACACACACACACACACACACACACACACACACACACACACACACACCCACACACACACACACACATACACACCCACACACACACACACACACACACACACACACACCATATATATTAGTATAGATATACATTTAAAAGAGAAGAGTATTTATAATATGAAATTGATGAAAAGCTGCATGCCATTAGTTTTACAAATATTCAGGTTTGTACAATACATATTTATGAGAAAATAAATATTATTAATAAATTATAATAACATAATTATATTAATGAAAGGATATAAACACACTCACAGTTATAATATTTAGGGTTTATTATTTATTTAAAACTAATACTTTTAGAATTAAAAAAAAACAAAAGTGTAGGATAATTATAAATTTTAATTTAAATAAATTAATAATTTTTCATCTAGACATTAAAATATAGCTTCAGGACATGTTTTTGATTCATTTTATATTCATTCTATTGGGGGTGGGAAATGTGCATTTTTACCATTATTATTATTACCACCACGTTTGGGGGAATTACATTTTTCCAAAACTGTATACTTTTGGGACGTGAGCGAGAGTTTTCATAATTTGTTTCGTATTTCTGGTATAATTTTAAATTTTTTTCTGGTATAAATTATAATAACATAATTATATTAATGAAAGGATATAAACACACACACACACACACACACCCGCGCAAAGACACACACACACACACACACACCCGCGCACAGACACACACACACACACCCGCGCACAGACACACACACACACACACACACACACACACACACACACACACACACACACACACACACACACACACACACACACCCACACACACACACATACACACCCACACACACACACACACCATATATATTAGTATAGATATACATTTAAAAGAGAAGAGTATTTATAATATGAAATTGATGAAAAGCTGCATGCCATTAGTTTTACAAATATTCGGGTTTGTACAATACATATTTATGAGAAAATAAATATTATTAATAAATTATAATAACATAATTATATTAATGAAAGGATATAAACACACTCACAGTTATATTATTTAGGGTTTATTATTTATTTAAAACTAATACTTTTAGAATTAAAAAAACAAAATTGTAAGATAATTATAAATTTTAATTTAAATAAATTAATAATTTTTCATCTAGACATTAAAATAACTAAATCGTGGGACTTACCAATGAAACTTTCATAATTTTCTTTGTTTTCTTAGTTACTTTCTGTTTCACCAGCGTCTGAATACAATTTTCAGACCTTTCCAGTTTTTATACTAAACTTGTGTCGATATAAAATTTTAATAGATTTTAATTTGGCACTAAAATATTTTATATTTGAGAGTATATATATATATATATATATATATATATATATATATATATATATATATATATATATATATTAATATTTTATTAAACATCCGTCACAAAAAATAACAATAGAAGTCTGTCGATTGCTTTTATTCCTTATAAAACGTAATATTGTAATACACGTAATATTGTAATACACGTAATATTGTGTACATAAAAGTATAATTAAAAGCAAACAAAAATTAAAACTCAGTAATAAATGTATTTTTTAAAGATCTGAATGGAATACAAAAACAGTTTGAATAATATGTATTTTGTGTTTGACGCAAACGTCTGCGTATATCTTACGTCATTAGAATGAAAAATGTGTCGAGAATGTTTAAATTTAGTAGCCTATAGTTGGTAACGTCATACATTTTAGTCTTACCTGTAAATGTTTACACTAACGGTTAATTGTTCTGAGCAAGTGAACTGCAAACACTTCAAAATTCTCTTTTTGAGACTATTTAGATTGGGTGAATATTCTTTGAGTAAACAGTTCAATATTTTATATGTATAATTAATCTTATATATTTTTATTCAACTTATTTTAAATAAAAATAAGAATGAATTGACAACAAATTAACTAAATTCGAATCATCTGATAGGATCCCTAATTTTAAAGTTCTTTCTTTGTTCCGTTCAAAGGAATTGGAAACTTTCAATAATAAAAGAAAAGCATGCTTTGCTTAAGGTGCCTACTTTAAGTACTTTGCTTAGGTACTTTTTTGTTGAAAAGGTACCTAAAAGTTTTCTTTTTTATCTTTTCCGTCAGATTGATCTGATTCAGGAGAAAACTTCAAGGAACAACTCTCCTATTATTCTAGGTCATTATGTTACGACCAAACAAGAATGCTGACGATTGTAAAAATATCCTATTGTTTCATTATATTTGGATTTTTAAAATTTTACATAAAAGGGAATACAAAAAGTTATTGCAGTTTCCCAAACTCTATTTGAGTTTGTAGAAAAAGTCTAGAATCACTGTCAGGTCACACGAGTTATTTTCCTTAGTTATACAGAAATCACGATATGTTTATCGTATAAACAGAAACTACATATAATATATATACATAACTACATATATTGTTATATTGTATTTATAACATTAGAAGCATTAATATAAGATAAACAAAATTAATCAATTACAAAGTCAGTCATTTAAAAATAGTTTCAAAATTGGAAAACTCAACTTAGGATATTTGAAAGCTCTCATACTGATAGTAAAAAATATGTTTACTAATAAATAATTATAATTTAAGTTGTAAACAATTTTAAGTAATATTTTTCATAAAAGTAGTAACAGATACATTCCGGAAAAACATTATTTACAAATTTTCAAGCTAATAAAGGTAAAAATTAAAACAGTTAACTCTAAATCTCACAACAAATTAGTTTATTAAAACAGCTAGACTAGTTTCGACGACGATTTCGCCTTCATCAGTGTTTGGCTACACTCCATCAGTGGTTCACCAGTAGTAGCCAAGCACTCTTGAAGGCGAAATCGTAGTCGAAACTAGTCTGGTTGTTTTAATAAACTAATGTGTTGTGAGGTTTAGAATTAACAATTTTAATTTTTACCGTTGTAATTACTCTCACTAGCTAAGCTCTAATTAACTTAATAATAAAGGACTGTGTATAAATATTACTAATTGAAATTTACAAAGGATCAAGTGTAATTTGAGTTGAATAAGTTCTGAAATAAATTAAAATTAAATTTCGGTATAAAAAAAACTGGTAGACAAACTAAGCATTATGTAACGGGGAAAGTTATTATTAACAAAAACCTACAAATTACTAATGATTTACACGTAATATTAAACAAAATTAAATGGTAATTGTTGGACTAAGACTGAGGTTTAATTTAAAATTGTTTGATTTATGAAATAAGCTATTAATAGTTTCATAAGAGCGTAACTTAATCTTATAAAAGACTTAATTGTTTAATTTTTCTTCGATAATTATTGTTTACTCTAATGTTCTAAAGAAAACGCCTAAACCACATTCTGAACGAAATATATCTTTAGTTATTAATACAAGTTTACGTTTTTAGATTTAAACGTTACGACTTATATTTATACATTTTTAAATCTTAGTTTTAATTTTTATTAAGTTAGCTTTGATAAATGAACGTATTTAAATATCATAGCCTATATATTAATTAACTCACTATATTAGATAACTATGTTTACAGTTAATGTACTAGGAGATAATATAACTTTCCTTAGATATAGATTTTAACTTACATCTATTGTAAAATAACTTTTTGTTTTCTCAGAAACAGCTGTAAAAAAGATCGAGAAATAAAATTAACTCTTGTATGAAATCATAATTTAAAGAAATATATGTTCCGAAGTATATTAAAATTTGTGTTACAAAATTACTTAAACATAACCTCTCATTTAACATAATCTCCAAGTGTGGAAACAGATGTTGGTATTAACAGTTCTGTTTTGCATTCGGACAAAATTCGTTCATTTTTGGATTTTTACGAAATCGTTTGAATTCTGTTGTGAAGACGGCAATGTAAAGTTTGTGCATACATAGGAACTCAAGGAGTTCAGTTTAAGAAATTAAACTTCAGTAAAATATAATAAGTTATTATATTGAAGTAGTGCATGAAGTACGCTACTAAGATTCTCAGTCTATATCCTTTAGGATTATATAGTACTTAGATATAGGGTTTAAATGATCAGTTATTAAAACTACCAAATATTTTAAATTTTATTCTCGGCAATACGAATACTAGCAACAAATGTTTTAAAGGGAAGATGAGGAAATGAAATGCTACTAGTTGGGACACATATCCCAATCAGGCAGCCCGTTATTACGTGTATTAGATGGACATTAATTTTCGAAGACGTTTCATCAGTTAGATAAAGTATTTTGTCTGTATTAAGTTTTTTCCGGGGAGAATTTGACACCCGACCTTTTGTCAGCAATATTTCTACGTTATGATTTGTCATGGTCATCAAATCTTGATAAGGACATTTTAATTAGTTATATTTCAAAACTTAACTATATCTATATATAAATTAACTACAATTATTAACTTCTTATCGCAAATGACGACTAAAGAGCATAATTTTCATTCGACTAAATTACTTGCTTTCGACTTTTTATCCATTCATTTCCGCCCTATTTCGTCCACATCTCCAGAAAGTTTTGAATTTCGTCTTGCGTGATTTCACCTTGTCGATAATATGTTACAACAAAATAAATTCAAACTCTACAGTAAGGTAAAGTTTATGTAACGCTTTATCTAAACCATCAGATTAACCCACACCTCGCCAGAGTTTTCTAGAACCATATGGTGGGTTATCTTTTCACTTGGCCTTTACAATCACGGATTGCAACGCGTACAGCCTAATAATTACGGCGTTTCGTGACCATAGCGCACAGTCATGATCCAATAGTTTTGTTCCTTTCTAACTGGACGCAGTCCCGTGTAGCATTTTCTAATTACGTGAGGTTCTAGCAAAAGGCGTTTCAGAACTCATTAGCACCGTAAGATAGGTGCTGTGTCTCGAGAATCTCAGACAGTCGTTTGTTAATGAAGAAACGTTTTCGTGCATTATCAATAAGCATACTTAATATAACAATAGTCTCAAATTTCAATGTTCAAATTCATATTCAGTATTATCGTATCATTATCTTTAATATTATATATAATTCTAAAATGATATATTATTATTTTTGATGTGTGTGTGTGCGCAGGTATATATATATATATATATATATATATATATATATATATATATATATATATATATACATTATAACATAAAGATATGAGGCATATTATAAAACTAGTTAAAGTTTAAAAAAATAATAATTTTGACATATTAAGGAAAGAGCCGACGAAGGTAGCATACTAAAAGCCGACAGAGAGGGAGTAAAATTGTAAATTTCAGTTAGTGTAATAAATCAGTCTTGGGTACTGATGGCAATATAAGAGTGAATATTATTTCTAAGGTTCAAATAAATATGAAAAACCAGGGTAAGGGGAAAATTTAACACCTGGAGGAGTCATGAAACTCCCACCAGAATCCTCATTCTTAAAGAATAAAATCATTGGTTAAACGGGAACTAAGTTTTGAGGTTCTGGAGAGTGCAGACATATTTAGGGGTAGTTGAGTTGATATGTTTTTAAAAGGGGTTGTTTGTTTTTAGAATATTCAAGTGAACTATGGAAGGAGTATTATTAGTTTTTTATGTAAATAAGTTTTAAAAGTGCGACGAGTAGTTAATTAAGCAGGTGGTAAGGAGAAATGGAAGTAAAATTTTAGTTTAATAAAGTGCAGAAGTGTTGTGGAAGTTAAGCCAGCATCCAGTGGGATTCCAGAAGTTGCAAAGAATTACTACAAACTTTATTAGACTACATTCAGACAACAGACATTTCTACCGAGTAAATTCCTTATACAATTAAATTCATTATAATTATAAATTTTAATCAATTTTTCTTATCACACCACTTCTACTTTATCGAAGATCCCAATTACGACCGGGCAGAGATCAATAATAATTAAGACTGTATTCATTAAATTGTATTAAAGAACCAATGCCTCAAGAGCCCAGCTTTATAGTGAATTTAGTATTACGAGTAGTTATCAATAATAATTGTCACTGCATCATATTAATGTAAGACACAAGTTGTAAACTACTGAACGTCAGACACATAAAATTAGATGATGTTGTTTAATATGATTGTTTTATTATTTAGCAACCTAAAGGTGTGAGAACAGAAAAGGTAAGGTTATTAGAGTAGATAATATAAAGGCAAAACAAAACAAATATCTTTATAATATATATCAATAATAGGTCATTATTTGTTTTCAATACTGAAACAATCATCAAATCAGAAATATAACAAAGCTTATAAATTTGGCTTCCATCAGGAATATTTTTGTCATTAAATGTTTTAAAAAGTGAGAACTTGTAACAATAGGCCTAATGTTTAGAAATTTGGCGCAACCAAGACTTTAGTTTATAGTTTGAAAATGTTGATTGAAATGTGTCGAGTTAGTCCAAGGACATTTTCATTTTTTTGACATTTGGAGACAAAGAACAACCCTGAGACCGCTACATCTTCTTGAATAACCTAGAACCTAGTTTCTATTACATTGACCACGTATACAGCATATTTTAGTCATGAATTTGACTACGTTTTGTTTTTTATTTGTGTTATTTAACAAATTGTTGACAATTTTGAAAGGTTTTTAATTATAATCGTTAATTATATTTCGTATATTATCCGTTCTACTAGATATCCTATTTGATAAAATATTTTCTCTATTATTAAATGCTTTAAATTACAAAAATTAAGTTATAAATTTACGAGATTTTACTTTTTATACCTATTATTAATGAATTTTTTAAAAACCATTCATTTCTTTAAAGAAATGTTTTGACATTTAAACTTTAGTACATATATCATAGATAATGCATAAATCTAGTATGTATTTAGATCTATGTAGATAGTTGTAATTTCTCTAAGCCTGTAAAGAATTTTTTAAGGTTTTGCTTCATTCAATTAGTAGTTGTTATTACGAGTAACAACACGCCATGAAAAGTTTAAAATAATGATCCGTCCTCAACCCTTAGAACAAAAAAATATATAGGGTTTTTGTATCACCACACGATTCTTTAATGGTATAATTTAAAGAAACAATAATTAGGATTATTATGTTTTAAAAAAAAAGGTAGTAAAACATAGGTCAACCACATACAAAAACAGGGAAAATGACACTGTAAGTGGGAACACTCCTCAAAGAGTTTGTGGCCAATCGCCGTAAACGAACTTGAGTTTCTATTCTGGAGATCAGGCCCTTTAGTTAAGGGTATCGGTGTATAAAGTTCTTGGATTGATCTATTTCGGAATTATGGCAGTAAAAATGTACGTTCTACAGTTACTAAGTACTTCTGGAAAAGTTACCTCAGGTTAGGACACTCATCTGGTGCCATGAAGGGGGGGGGCTGATGACCAGTCCAGACTTAAGGTCCTCAACTCCTTCCACACAGGTACCATGGGACACCAAACGCCTGTGACACTGTCGGCGCCGCTTATTGTGATCATAATTGTCAGAAGCATATTTGATAACAATAACCGAACGCTTAATCACGATGTAGTCTACAGCCGTACTGCATTGAACTCACTGTATTATTGCCACAACTGTTTGTTCTGAACGATCCTACCTTTAAGCCCATCATTACATCAAGTAATTCTAATTCTGTAACACTATAATTAAACTGTACTTACCAAATTTTGATGCTATTTCGGACAGTTTTATGTACAGTAGTAGAATTTCTGTAATTTAGTTTTCTACTTGTTAAAATTAGTGGGCATATTTCATGTCAGTTTATTTTATTCGACTGTAGATTTTTTTTAAACACTGAATCTAGCATAATTGAAAAAATACAGTATATAGAACTACGTAAAACACTTGATCAAAACATTTTAACACATAAAACTTCATTATAAAACACTTT
The DNA here is from genome assembly GCA_036971475.1 of Prosapia bicincta. NCBI lineage: Eukaryota > Metazoa > Arthropoda > Insecta > Hemiptera > Cercopidae > Prosapia > Prosapia bicincta. The sequence continues at coordinate 309,177,122 of JBAIZL010000002.1, forward strand.
AATCTTATTTACACTTCAAATTTACATTTACTTTTTCTCGAAGAATTCCTATATATGTGACTGTCTGTAGTCTTCTCGTAAAATATTGTTTATAAATTGTTCATATTCATAATGTTTGTTGAAATTTTCTGCTTTTTGTTGAACAAACTACCTTAGAATCTCAAGAGCTTGGTGAACTTCCTGCTTAGATCTTTGCGGTACACATTTATCATTTTCGTCATCATCGGTGCCTTCTTCTTCTTCAGTAACTTTTGATGTTGAAGCAACTACCTCACAAATATCGTCTTCAGTCATTTCCGCTGCTGTTTCAATACTATCGTCAACTTCCATCCACTCAGTATATTCTTTTAAGGACAAATCGAAAGGCTTCAAGTTCTCTTCAGAGTCTTCCTCAGATGTAGATTGCTCTCGATTTTCTTCAACAAAAAAACCACCTTTTCTAAAGCAATTTTTCACAGTTTTTTCAGAAACTTCATTCCAAGATTTTGCTATCAGATGAATAGCATCGAGTAAAGAAGTTTTTTTAGCCAATTCATTTGAGGTAAGGGTTTGAAATTCATCCATATTTTCTATAATTCTAGCACGCATCTCTCGTCGATAAAAACTTTTGAGATTTTTAATTATGCCTTGGTCACATGGCTGAATAATTGATGTAGTATTGGCCGGAAGGTAAATCACTTTGATGTGTTTTAGCGTAGTGCTTATGTCATTATGTGCAGTGCAGTTGTCTAGTAGAAGGACAATGTTGCGTTTGAGGCTGGTATCCCAATTAGCAGCCATTCATTAAAAATTTTTGATGTCATCCATGCATTGGAGTTTGAATGATATTCAACCGGTAGCTTTTTGATACCTTGAAAACAACGTGGATTTTTAGATTTACCGATAATTAAGAGTTTTTCTTTATGACCAACCATGTTAACACAACACAAAACAGTTATTCTTTGTTTACATATTTTACAGCCGTTAGCAATTTCATTTTTAAATAAGTATGTTCGGGTAAAGCACGATAATAAAGTCCTGTTTCATCTGCATTGTATATGCAGCTAGGAGAATACTCGGCCAAAATCTTTGGCCATTCGTATTGTAACCAGTCCTCAGCTCCAACAAAATCAGCATTTCTTTTTTCACCACACGTTGTCTTGTAAACAATGTTTTCCCTTTTCTGTCATCGATTGAACCATCCATCTGTGGCTTTAAAATCCTGTTTTCCTATTTTTTTGGCAAGATCCTCAGCTTTTAGACGCATTAGTGGGCCGTCAACTCGAGTATCTTTTTCTCGAACATTTTTAAACCACAATTTCAAAGCTGATTCCACTTGCGGATCCTTCCCAGAACGATGTCTTTTGTTGTCAACATTTGCATTACACTTTGATAATGACAAGATTTTTCTTTGTTGCTCAATATTTTACATAAGAGAGGTTGAGAAACGCCAAGTTGAGAAGCAGCATTTCTTTGACTCATTTTTGGTAATTTACTGTACCTATCTAGAATATCAAGTTTTTGTTTAAGACTTAAATCGCGTCGTTTCTTTTGAGATTCGGACATCTTGATATACTGTCCTTTGAACCTTCAAGTGACACTAAACTCTACAAAACAAACGAAAAAGATCTTTAAAAATTAAGTTATGTAAAATCACACTGAAATACTGTAATAAACGTTCATAAAAATTCACTGTTAAAAAATACAGTAGGACTGTACTGTAAATGGCTCAGTAGTAACATCAACTAATGTTAACAAACAACTAAAGACGACTCAAGCGAGGCTAGGGTGTTTGCGTAAACAAAGAGTAAGGGAGACATTCTGAGAACTGTGCTAAGTGCTGAAACCGTTATAAAGTATTTCTGTCATTCTAAAAATAAACATTCTATGAATTTGGCGTCATTGTGTGTTGCACGTGCTGTTTACACTACTTTGTAGACATTTTTACTTGGTCCATGCTAGTATACGTTGACGCATATGATTTTGAATGGCAAATTAAATGATAATAATAAGCGAACAGATGATTACAATAAGCGGCCTAATTACAATGTATTAATACACGTTCGTGTTTGTTTTTCAATGAAACGATAACAATAACCGAATGATAACATTAATTGTGATCACAATAAGCGGCGCCGACTGTATACATCGATTATAGGGATAATGAGTTTTTGAGGTTCCAAAAGTTGGTTTTAGATAATTCACACTATTACTCTATTATTATTATTACTCTGTTACACTATTATTATAGTGGTTCATGTTGTGTAAAAAATCACGTCACTTATAAAGTGTTTCTTGTGTAAATTGTTTACATGACGTGAACAACTAACTAATGAGTAAATAAAATATGTACATGTTCTCCCATTCATTGTTACTCAACTGAAAAATCCCATGTATATTCTCTCATCCACCGATACTTTAACACTAACATGATTATCGTTAATGGATAAAATATCAGGGTGTTTTGTGTTATAAATAAGTTTAGGATTACTGCTTAAAAAATAGTAACCAGCAGAGTTAAAGTGGTTTTAGCGATACCACAAAATGGTGTAATTGAACTACTGATACGAATAACAAACAAGCTCATTTGTAAAGTTATAGGCCTACATCTCTATAACTCCATACAACTAAGAAGAAATACTTAATTGTTTTAGGGTAGCGCCTTTTTCATTGATGATCGAAAGCTTCTTGCCTCTAACGACTGCGTGCTTATTGGAGTGCATAACAATGTTATCATCCACATACTTGGACAAGCGAAGAAAAATGTTTGGGAAGAGAAAGTCTGCAATTAAGGAAGTAATTAACAGGGTTCAACAAGATATTAAGAAGGATTGGAAAGGATCTTGAAATGCTGGAAGATGGATGGGCTTATATCCGATCTCCAGAAATAGGTTACTTGGTTTACGGACAGTGGATTTCTACCTAACCCAGTTAAAGGATTAGACGCCAAGAACACATAAAACCATATTTTCTGTGAACGAAACTCAGGAATAACAGAAAACGTAGTTTGTGCCGAATAAGGGAATCTGAATAAAATAGTCTATTTGTAAACTAATTTACGTTTTACTAATGACGGTGTGCATTAGTTTTAAAAACAAAGTCTTTTAAATGTACTTTTAACCTCGTTTGAATAATTAACCATTTGAAGCTGTGAACCATACAAATATAGTTTTGTATTACATATCTGAACAGAAAATAAAGTTAAATTGCGTTACGGAGAGATTGTCTTGTAACTCTTCTACTTTAATTATCTGAATAAAAACAAGTAATTAAATATTTTGTTTATAGTCAATTCCTATTTAATCAACAAAGAGAATTCGTATTTTAGTTATTTTTTATTGTATAAAACCAATTAATATAAATATGTATATACATATGTCAGAATAACAGTATTAAGTGGCAAAATAGAAAGCGAATTTCCTTGCAATTTTACATTTTCCTTTCTGTGTATGGTGTTGGACTATTATATTTGGTTGTTACTATTTATAGGGTTTCTTTATTTTCGTCGCTTGCAGTTGTAGTCGCTGTATTTATATTGTGTTGTAGTTTCTTTTCGCTTTCCTTTCCCACTGTCCGTTTGGGAACCAAGATATCGTTAATCCAGTTTATTTTATTCTTTTCATTCATTTCTAATCCTAGAGGATTATTCATGATATTGTGCAGTAACATGGCAACAATTTAAGGCTGTGCAATGGAGGTTTCGACGACAACCAGATGGGGCCAAAAGAAAAATTCATATATATCTTTGAGGAATACATTTCTAGCTATGGGAAAGTTGGCTCAGTCCAAAGCGGTAGAATTTAAACACGAAGATACTAAGTTCGAATCCGACCTAAACCCCCTTAATTTTTTTAAATTTAAAACTATTGAATACATATTTGAAAAAAACTGTACTAACATCAATTGTCCTCCAATATAGGTTAAAAAAATGTATTTGAGCCTAATTTAAAGAATAAAAAACCATTTTATTTACTATTGAAAATTTTTACAAGACATATATCAGGAGAGTCAGAGCTAATAGAAGGAATTGAATAAAGTTAAATTGTGATTTGGAGACATTGTCATGCAATTCTTGCTACTTTAATATTCAATAAAAATAATTGGGATATAGTACTTGCTCTATTTGTAAATTGATTTTGTATACCTTCATACACTCTATTTCAAACAAAATATATTTATGATTACTTCAACGTAACTTATTTTACACAACAATGTCTTTAAATTCTTGTATTAAATGACTTTGGACAACAACGATTTTGTCACCGACTGTAGTGGGTTTCATTCATAACAAATTCATAATAATAATTGACGTAAAATTTGTTGTATCGGCTATAAGAAGTCTAATGAATAACAGTAACCTACGTTGAATTTGTAGACAATTTGATTCACTTGGAAATCCTTTAAAACGAATGTTTAAATGTTTTTAAAAATTACAAGATAGACGACTACAAATAACTGCCTTCTTGAACTACAACAAAACGTATTTAAAGCTAAATAACACCTGATAGTGATATATCACTAAAATGCCACTTCGTAGAGTTGATTAGGATTTGTTCGCCTCAAATGTTGGAGTGAGTGACGAACATGGTAAATGTTTTTATCAAGAAATGTTCTCCACAACGAAACGCTACTATGGAATGCTGGCTGCTGAACACTAAATTTCGGCAAAATGTCGAGGCGGACTCTAAAGATTGGCCAAACAGCAAAGCGAACCAGAAAATCCAAAGAAATTTTAGGTATTTAGAAATTGCATGTATGTTTGATATTTCTATACTATTACCACAATCTAATTTTATAACAAATGTTATTACAAAAAAGCTATAGGCCTACCCGTTTACTTATATTTGAAATTTGTATCAAAAAATAAAATTAAGTTTTGTATCAAGTGAAACCCGATATTTTGATGTCTAATGGTACCTGAGGATACCAATCTGTATCCTGAGGAAAAGAAAATCTATACTATTATTCTTTTTTTATAGTCGCAGGCTAAATATTACTAAATATATAAATAAATTTCAATCATATCGTATGTAAATACAATTTTTATAAGTAATTGCAATAAAGTCATTTCTGTAATCTCAAATTCCAGTTTTTCAATGACTAATAAACCAGCGTTTTATCTAAATTCTATTTATTCAAATTTGGCATTTTGAATTTTTTTCAACTAAAAATGATTAATTTCGCCTAATCAGTAACTAATCATAATTTTTCCAAATCAATGACCAAATAAAATTTAGCATATTAAATAACTAGTCATAAGATTGCCTAATCAATAACTAATCATAATTTCTCCTAATCAATAACTAATCATAATTTGGCTTAATAATAGGTAATAATAAGTTGACATAATCAATAACTAATCATAATTTGGCTAATTAATAAGTAATCATAAGTTGGCCTAAGCAATAACTAATAATAATTTCGCCTAATCAATAACCCTCAAAATTTGGCATATTCAATAACTAATCATAATTTTTCCTAATCAATAACTAATCATAATTTGGCTAATTAATAAGTAATCATAAGTTGGCCTAAGCAATAACTAATCACAATTTCGCCTAATCAATAACTCTCAAAATTTGGCATATTCAATAACTAATCATAAGTTGGCATAATCAATAACTAATCATAATTTCTCCTAATCAATAACTAATCATAATTTGGCTTAATAATAGGTAATAATAAGTTGGCCTAATCAATAACTAATCATAATTTGACTTAATAATAGGTAATAATAAGTTGGCCTAATCAATAATTAATCATAATTTGGCTAATAAATAAGTAATCATAAGTTGGCCTAAGCAATAACTAATCATAATTTCGCCTAATCAATAACCCTCAAAATTTGGCATATTCAATAACTAATCATAATTTTTCCTAATCAATAACTAATCATAATTTGGCTAATTAATAAGTAATCATAAGTTGGCCTAAGCAATAACTAATCACAATTTCGCCTAATCAATAACTCTCAAAATTTGGCATATTCAATAACTAATCATAAGTTGGCATAATCAATAACTAATCACAATTTCACCTAATCAATAACTCTCAAAATTTGGCATATTCAATAACTAATCATAAGTTGGCATAATCAATAACTAATCATAATTTCTCCTAATCAATAACTAATCATAATTTGGCTTAATAATAGGTAATAATAAGTTGGCCTAATCAATAACTAATCATAATTTGACTTAATAATAGGTAATAATAAGTTGGCCTAATCAATAATTAATCATAATTTGGCTAATAAATAAGTAATCATAAGTTGGCCTAAGCAATAACTAATCATAATTTCGCCTAATCAATAACCCTCAAAATTTGGCATATTCAATAACTAATCATAATTTCGCCTAATCAATAACTAATCATAATTTTTCCTAATCAATAACTAATCTTAATTTTGCCCAATTTATCAAGCAATAGCTAGACGAGTGACTACTAAACTTGCGTTGGTTTTAAAGGAAATGAATTTAAGTAAAACATTTAGAAAAAAAATAAATAAAAAACATATTATTTTAACTATTATTTTAGGTAAGAAATGGGGTAGAAGATACCCCATTTGTGTGTTAATGTCCACGTAGTTGACGCATTAAAGAATAAACAATGATTCCTTGATAAGAATTAAAGTGGATACAGATGGCGCTCTTGGCAGTAAAACCTTCTAGAGGATGTGAGAGGTCTGCTTTGCCTCACGTTTACGAGCTCCGACCGAAGTTGTCAAAGATAGAAGCCGAATGCAGTTCTTGTCTTATCTCTATTCGTATCTTGGTTTTTGTCACTGTTTTTTACTATTCATTATTAGAAAAAGTTGTCTCTCAAAAAATGATTTTATCTTCCATTTAATTTTTTTTAATGAGTGTACACATATAAAAGAAGGAAACTTATTTTAAAGTGGGCATTAGGAGTGAGTCCATATTTTATTTTCTAAAACTTTTGTGTACATCAAGAGCAACCAAAAACATTTTAAATTTGGTATTATGACAATGAGTTAATTTTTTGATTAGGTTTGTAATTATATAAACAGATGTATACTTTATTTATTGCTCCAAATCAGGTAGGCTATAGTTATAATGAAGTAGTAAACAACAATAATATCAGTGAATAGCCAAGAAATAATAAGAGTTTCTTATTTTAAGAATATGTTCTTAAAATATGAATTTTAATAATAATAGATATGGGTATTCATGTTATGGGTATAAAACCCATGAAAATTCCATTTTGTTGAAATATGTAAAACGTATGACGTGTTACGTCTTTGCATGTGGTATTTATTTCAGAATTTATTATCATAATATAGGATTTGTGTTTAAGTTGCAAATCATAAAATGAATATTCGTCTAATGGTTGGGAATTTTATAATAAAGTAATTGCTAGGCAGAACAAAGCACGTATATATCTCTCTAATGCTATGAGGGGAAGCTACATTGGCAGTGATGTTTCACCGAAGTAGAACGACTCTTTTCCGGATTCATAAGAAAGTGTCTATTTTAAAAGCATTAAAAACCTAGAAAATAATAAGTTAGTCATTTAAAAACAAAATGTAGAGGGGTAAGGAGAGCTTAGTAAATTTTTATATTTCCCGTGTTCAATTATTAGAAAACGTCTTAATAGCAAACGTGACGTTAGAACTTAAACTTTTAACAAGTAGCCCTTGTGTATCTATCCTCAACTATAGCTGTCATACTTGCGCCGAAGACAGTCGAAAATAAATGTAGCTGTAGATTAATGCAGCCTTTAAGGTCTAACGGAGTGGGTTATGCCCCTCTAGGAACAAGTCCCTAGTCTGGGGGTCCGGCCCTTAGGTAAAGGTCCGGTTGCCCTACCTGGACATAACTAATCAGACGGGGTATTGAGATACTGAAACCTGGCCGTTTGAAACGTTTCTACTGATCCCGAATAGCTCTGGAACAGCGGCCGAACAGCTGTCACTGGTGGAGTTATCCTCGTCCCAGTGGCGGACCGGTGAGTAGTCAAGACCATACAGTAAGGTCAAAAGACTCTTTAATACTGGTACTACGGGTCGTGGCACCAAACCCCCGCCTCGGGCCTGACGCTAGTCACCCAGACGAGAGTCATGAGTTTGACTTTGGGGGTGAGCAGAGGACTCATTAACTGGACTGTAGATTTCCCAACTTTATGGCTAAACATTTGTTCTTTGGCGAGGGAGATAAGAGCTGAGCGGCTAGGTGATCTCTTGCTACACTCTTCCGCTTCAATTTCTTTTATTTTCTTCCACTTTTTCACAAAGCACAACCACATACTGTAGATTAATGCAATAACCTCCTCGTCTTCGATTGGAGTTATTTGAAGGTTATGTTTAAATAACTTTCAATATATCAAAAATATCTTAGATTTGAATATGCTATTATCGTATAAATTATGTAATAACGCAAGACCTCAGACAATCGCTATTCTTATTATTAGAAGGTTATGTAATTTTATTATTATTATTATTTATTTCCTAACAACTTTAAACAAGTGTCTACAATATTGACCTGTTAATGATTTAATCTGAATTAGGTTATTAAATTAATTTACTAGGACCTATTTAATTAATGTAATTTGAAGTTACATTTTCTAATCTGCCCACCATTTCCTCTGTCTATCTTAATTCCAGAAGGATATATTTGTTATAATATCTTATATATCTTATTATTAGTGGAAGGGAAAGGAAAATTAAAAGTTTATTATACTTAGAAATATTACAAAGGCCTGATGCTTACAGAAATATACAATTCAAAAAATGTATAGCTATTTCGAAAGAATAATAGTTTTTACCATAAGAGCTCTTGATTACATACTCTAGACCATTAAAACCCCCTCCGTCTCTTTGTTTACCCCTTTCCAGAACTTATTACTTTGTAGTTTACAGTTCTAAGTTAAACTGTATTCCCTTCATGCGAGACGGAACCGCTACGTAATTGAGCATGTAATTTATGATTTGACGGCACCAAAACTATTCTCCGACTTTAGTCAGTGTGGGGGGCGTATAATTTGTACTTGTGCCAAGCGAACTTTTCACTTGAGCCACTCCCAGTTGGCACTGTGTCTCAAGGGGCTTATCACAGTGTTTGAATTGTGGGTGTTACAAGGGCTCTTAACGATCGCAAGGTCTTCTATGAAAAAAGGAATTCTTTCTATTGCTTTAACCATGTTTTTTACAGCCTATTGTGACCGCATTTTTAAAACCCTAAATAATACTTAGGCCTGTATAGGCTATATTAAATTGATGTCTAATATCAAAGGCAGATTTTTCTATCTAATTCCTGTTCTAGGCTTTACAAATGTAAACTTTTCTGCAATAAATTTCACTTTGGATAAATTGTTTCTCTACATATTATATTTTATTATCCTTTATTTTATTAACTCTTATTATTAACTCTTATTTTTTAACTCTTATTTTATTTTTATTATTGTTTAAAGAATTTATTTTTATTTCTAATAAGGTATTTATACATTTTATTAGTCCTCATCTGTTCGTTAATGAAATGAGCTGAATATTTACGTAGCTCTTATACATGCTCTAAGCTTTTCGTAAACCATCATGGACATTATTATTCAGATCCCGGTATCATTTCGATTTTTTTTTTGTCAGGCAAAAAACCAGTACGGGTATCAAATGTTGCAAGCTAAAATTGAAAGTAAAGGTTTAAAATACCATTACTTATCTATACTACTACTACATATCTACAAACATAGTATAAATACTAAACCTAGATAACCTAAACACAAGTATTAAAACTAAACAGTTAAATTGAAACTAAACTAGACTAAAAGCAAATACTAATTATATTAAGTAGTTAAAACTAATTCTAATTTAAAGTAAATAAAACTAAACAAACAAGATTTGAAATATTATTAGATTCAGGTGCCGTAAGAAGGCGATGAAACAGTCAATAGTCGTGACATAGTCACTTAAAACCACATTTAAACTTCTTCGAAGATAGTAACTTATATACAAATTGGTCAAATCATCTCACTCCAGCATATGCTTGACTATGATGGTAACTCCACAATGCTGACACAGTGGCGAGTCTTCGTGTTGCATCATCCATCCATGCGTTATAAAAGAGTGGCCGATGTGAAGACGAGTAACCACCACTTCCTCTCTACGATTCAAATAAACTGAAGATCTCCAAGAACAGACTGTGTTCTTGATCTCATTCAGCTGGTTACCATTCACACTTAGCCATTAGACGAGAGACAACGACTAAAATACGTTTTTATTTTTAGAAATGTTTATAGTAGTCCCGATAAATATACAGAAATAAAACGTTGATATTTTACACACATACACACAAACAAACAAATACACACACACACACACACACACACACACACACACACACACACACACACACACACTGTAACACGGGGTAAAATGTGATATTTAAGCATTACAATAGAAAGTTTAAATTAAAAACTTTAAAACAATTTAAATTCATAGCGCCGAGACATGAGGCCTGGGTGTAATGCCGTAAGCATAGGAATAAATAATTTTAGCAATTAAAAATAATATAGACAAAGCCATTAGCAGGGACAAGGGGTTTTATAAATTTGAAAGAGGCAGAAAAAGTCAAAATGAAGGTAGAGAGGCCATCGACATTAAAGCGGATGCAGTAAGAAAAAGGAAGAGGAAATTGAAGAGAAGAAAACATCAATGGAGGCCAAATTTGGAAGTTACAGCGAAATTAAGAAATTTGGAGAAATGTCGACCACAGTATGAATAACGATTTGAAATGGCGACAGGATATGACGAACACCCGGCACATAGAGCCGCTTCGCGATTGACTAAGAGTTGACCAAGGGTGGAAGCGTTATGCGTTGGAAGAGCCGAAGGAGAAGTTAGCGTGGTTCGAGAGTTCGAGTAGGACAGACGTGTAACTTCGCTCCGCTTTGTAAAAGTTTTGAATCTCTCAAAGTGTACAGAATGCACACACAGAATGAACAACAGAATGCAGGGCTAAGGAGTTCAAATGTAGTGCTAACATGTAGTTTTTTGCGTTTCAGAAACCCTTTTGGAGGGGAAACTCCATAAAGCGGTTTTCTACAAACTTACAATCAGGTCGGGGCGTTCGCAAACAAAGAGGGTTAAGTTAATTAGTAGGCGTTTTAAAAATAGATTCAGTTACAAGTGAAGTAATTGAACATTGCCTGAAGTAAAATTTTTAAACGGGTAAATTTTAAAAGAAATCCATTGTTTAAAAGACAATTGAAAAGAGTGAAGTCGTAAAAAGTTTGAACTAAAATTGAAATGTAATTTCGGTTGAAAAAAGGGTAAAAATAGAGACAGTGTTTAGATAAATTCCTAGAGAACCAAATGCAAAATTTTACAATTTAAATATCGAAATTCATGCGGTAAAAGGCGCAACGTTTTTGTTCGGTCCAGAAGGCATCATAACAAACAAAGAGTCGTAAGGACGCTACACTGGATGGGTACAAGCAATGGCGTTTGAAGAGAGGGAAAATGCCTGGCAAGACGGCATCGTGAATCCGTTAAATTGCAGGACAAGGATGAGTGGTGATTCTAAAAGGTCAGAAATTAGCTTCTCTCATTTTTAAATTTAATAGAAAAGAATAAAATTCAATTTTTGGGGAAATTTAAAATTTAGATATTTAGTAAATTTTCAAAAATGTGAAAGAACTTACATAGTGACTTTATTAAGAAACAAGATGGTGGGGATGTCATTATGACGTACTCAGCTACTCAAAATGGCGGGCATTACCTAGATAATAGAAAGGTCTTCGTAAGAATTATTTAAAATAAATGTGAAAGATAAAGGAAATATTTTGAAATAAATTAAAGACAGATTTGGAAATTAAAACTTAAAATAAAACTGAAAATTGCAGTTAAGAGTTAAAAACAAATTAAACAAAAAATTGTATTATAAAAAATTTAACTAAAAAAATTTTGATTTTAATTAAATGAAATTATAAGAAATGGCAGTTTAACGTTCGATTGTTTTGAATAGATGTCAACTCTGTAAGAAGGGTAAATAACATGAAAAAGGTTGTTTCAAAATTATTTAAATAAGGTTTTAAAATGTGAGTTAATTTGTTAGACTAAGTATACTGATTTTTTTCTTTAGATATATAATTGATGTTACAAAATATGTTGAGTGTCGGCAACAAGGTCTATGAATTAAAATTAAATTTTAAAAATCAAGAATGTGGTATTTCTGAGTAAATTTAAGGTAGAAAATAAATTAAGGAAATTACAATGGCTAGACAGAGGTACATATTCTGAGATAATTTGATAGTTTGAGTTTGTTCTCATGTTGGTTTTAAATTGTTTGTTTAGAATTTTAGGAATATATATATATATATTTATAAGTTCTGATAATGTTTTGGGAAATAGTCTTTGTGTTTAAATGTTGTGTTTATTTGATCTCAAAGACCGTATGTGAAAATAAGGGATTTCATGTTAAAATGTAAGGGTTGTTTTTACAAATTGGTATACATGAAGTTGTTTAAAGCAATCGAAAATAATGAGGGGTTAAATTAAAGTAAGTTTTGTATTCAAATTAGAAGTTCTGAGTTGTAGGAAAATATAAATGATAAAGATGATGTTTTAAAGATAACATAGAAGGGATTCATTTTAAATTAAAAATAAATATTACAAATTAGTTTTCTTTGATTACAGGTATGATAAGGTATTGTAAAATATTAATTTGGTTTCAAAAAGGAAAAGAAAATTATTTCGCAAAAACAAAATAATTGAAGAAATAAAGAAGAGGTTAAATTGTTAAAAAAATACAAACTGTGCCGTAACGTAAATTAAATCTAAAGATAAGAAGAAACAATGGTTTTACTAATTTGCAACAAGACCAGTGATTATATTTATTTAAATAAATTTCTTATACAAACCTAAATCAAACTGTCACTAAGCCGAAATTGCCTTCAAAAGAATCCATTCCCCGGGAAGCAGAGCCCAAAGGGTAAAATCTCAGCGAGTTAGGTTTTTATATAAAGTCCAGTGACTTTTTTGGCATTGCACAGGGTCGACTCCGGGTTGGATTGGCTTGTTTCAAAATGTTTACTTAGTGGCAGAGCTAAAAGGTTAGGCCGCGTTGGGGTGCGCGTGTGCTCGTGCTTCGAGCCTCTCAGTCGTAACATACATACACACACACACACACACACACACACACGCACACACACACACACACACACACACACACACACACATACACACACAAACATTAAAATTTAATATTACAATAGTTTTTATTGTGTCACGCCGCCAAAATAAATCTAATATTAGACGTGCTGATAGGTTTTATATTTTATTTTTCAGTAATTTAAAATAGATGTTGTTGGTATCAACCATCCCAAAGAAGCACGATACACATTAGAATGTATCTTAATTGCTATCTGATTCACGGCGGAAAGCATTCAGAAATTTTCGCAGTGATTAAGATAACTTGCATCATAGATTTGGACGGTTTGACGCCTTGTCCACCGGAGGCGGTAGTATCGCTCCATCATATGTCCGACATCTTCAGAAACCTGTAATTATCGCTACTGATACGGAGAACGCCTACCACCTGGACCATTAACGGCGTTATGTTTTGTCAGTTCCCTTTGTTCACTGATTTCTTCGCGATATTTAAAGTAGCATATGCTCTGGATTTACGCTCTAAGCTTTCAACAGAATGGGCAAATATTGTTCCGTTGTTTGAGTGTTTGTGGTATTTGCCTTACACGATACTAAGAACGTTTTACAAGAATTAAAATTCACTACATTAGTTGTTTTAAAACTCACCAAACTTTTACTAGTGGCAGATGAGTGGTTTACAGTAGGACCCATTACTACTAACCTAAACGTCCTGGGTTTGATCCCCGTTCGACTCATTCTTCGGAAAGTCAAACCCTGAGTAAAATAACCTTGAAGAGTGGTATTGGCACATGACCATACGTATGTCACAAGTAAGACAGCTCCACTCTGACTCCCATAGTCCGTGTTAATGGTGTAATAAAGAGTCATTAATATAAAATAACTCCTTGTAGAAAATGTTTATTATAGTATAGTATGTTTAATAAAGTTTTTATTTATTTGAATCTTGTTAGTTTCGACTGTCTAAAATTCTAATAGAACTAAAAACAAACACGTTGCTATTGATATACAGTAGTCTACGTATTTCAGTATATTGTTTGCGTATTGTATTAAATATGTTGTAAGTAATAAATATTTAGAAAACGATTTAATCAAAATAAATCTAACAAAGAAAATAAATTTAACAAAAGCACAGGCATTATTAAAAAATATCAATTTTATTTACCATTTCGTCACTAGTATGAAATTGTTTATAATGAAAAAGACGGTCGTTTTAACAAGTTAATAATCATTATTTAATTTTTCTTGAAAATGTCAACAAAATTAAATTTGTGTAAAGGTCCTAATTAAACAATCGTTCTCTTCTCGTTAAAAAAACGTCTTTTTATCTGTAACAACCATCTAAAACATCTGTATATAATTTCATACATACAGTATTTAATTATTGTTTAGGACTTATCTAAAACCTAAAGTCTAATTTATATAATAAGCCTAATTTATATTGATCTTGTATTTCAGTTAATAATTTTAAGACGATTATCTACAGCCCATGATATTTAAATTAAGTCTCTATAGCTTATGCGTATTTATTTTAATTCTGTATGGTTTCCTATTAATACCTTATAGTCTAGGCTATCAAACAACGTCTATATAACTAACGTTTCTGGTAGTAGACTTACGCTAACTAAAATTTTGTTAGAAACTATAGCATTATTACTAGAACTCTAACTACAATTCTAAGGACAATATTGCATAGTTTCTGTAAATGAATCCCATTTTATGATTCGTGCAAACCCCTAAATAATATCAAGTAAATTCAATTAGTGTTATTTGAAAATTTATTTATATTAAACTAGAGCCCTAGTTTAACCACTTGTTTTGCACCGAAGGATGTCATCTGATACATTTACAATTACAAAGTCACGAACAATAAAGTTATTTATAAACATTTAAGGTATCCAGAGAGCTATATGAGTTTTCATTGCCCCCAATAATGTTATTTACACTTATTTTTAGGTTATTTATAGTTTATTTGTGGGTTATATTTGGAAATTAGACACTTATTTATGATTTATTTTTTGATATTATTAGTAAATAATTTTTTTGTTATTGTTAAGTTAATTTGGTTTATTTTAATTTATTTATATTGACAATGCTAATTTAAAATAGCAGTATGTTATATAACTATTTTTTAAAACATTCAAACAAAGGTTATTTATGAAAATTACAATAACTTACACCCCGAATATTAAAACAAACGTTTTTACTGGTACATTGAAAAAGACATGCACCATTTTTCACAATAGGAATTATGGCATAAATTTACTATTAACATTTAACTGAACAGGTTCCATTTTTCAATAACTATAGATATTTACATAAACGCATTAATTTAACGTATTTGAAACATCTAATCGCCTATTTGGTCCAGAGTATACAACTGTTCTATTAAATAGTTATTTCCTGACTTTAAAACGACTTACTTCTTAGGTGACTCAATACTTACAGCTGTTACACATTTTTTTTAAGAAAAACACCTTAAAATTAAAACTTTTCAAAAACCTTTCTTATCATGCCTATAGATTACCAAACGAAGATTTCTTCCAAATTTTACGTTTCTACCTATTGTAGTTTAACCAGAACATATTTGGTAAATGTAGATTTAGTAAAGTTTTAACACTAAGCAAAAAAGTTCTTAGTATAATGTTCTTGATACAAAATGCTTATTACAGGGATGCTATTATTTAATTTATTTGTCTTCAATAATAAAAGTAATTACAAGTTTTAACAACTTACTCGTCCCCCATACAAGAATTAATTTGAGGGGGGAAAGGGAGTTTTGTGAAACAATCTCGATTTAAACAAATCATCAGCAAATATATAGTGAACTCAAGGAAACTATAGTGTAGTAAACATTTTACTTTACCAAGTCAAAAGTTTCCAAAAACAGGAAAAATAATAAAATTTGAATTTACAATTAGGATTACGTATTTACAATAATTTGTAATTACAAAGGAACCACATAATAGGTTCATTATAGAAGCACAATACTTTTTAAACGCATAAATACACTGCTATGTTACACCACATTGGAATAAAGCCAGCTGTAATATGGCCATAAAGCTATCCTCTTTGATATGCCTGAGTATAAAAAAAATAATAAATATTTATTTAAATAGATGGAATTGATTTTAGATTCAGGTAAAACTATTTATTCAAACAGGCAACGTTTCAATAACGGTTACTTTTTCCGTCATCAGGCCGTACTGCTCCCGTATTCTATTAAAAAATAACGCCATGACATAACAGTGCATAAACGCTTTTATTAACTCACAACATCTTTGTCCATGTGTACTAGCAATAAACTCAAGAAAGCTTGAATAACTCTTTTTTAGTAGAGTGCAGGAGGAATAACGCCTGGTGACGGTAACGTATCCGTTATTGAAACGTTGCCTGTTCGAAGAACTAGTTTTATCTGACTCACAAATCCATCGAAATCAATTAAACAATAATCTCAGCGAGTGTAAACTTGATTCATAATAATAAATAATGTTTTCTAACTAATATGTTAAGTGGGTTCCTTCATGGGTAACTGAACTCATACTTGATCACGTGATGAGTTCATTTAAAACCGCAGTCCACCTCACATGTCAACCGATTAGCTTACGTAAGGCAAATTTAATAATAATTTGTTTATCTTAAACTATTGTAACAGGTTCGCAGCTATATTTTTAATACATATATTTGAATGTGGAGGAAAGTAGGCTAATGTTCTGTTTCATACAGAAACCTTGGCCTGTTTCTAAAATAAGGTTAACTTGATATTTATTTATAATTATTATATTTGTAGAGACAGCGTAAAGTTTTGTTTCTCCTCCATATTCCTTAAGTCTTTTGACATCTTCAGGTGAAATGTCTATTGCAATATCATTTACTTTGCTGCAGATATAACTGCCATTCAATCTATGGTTGATCTGAGTTTGGCCAAATTTGGTTTTAAACTTAGTCAGGGGTTGTATTCTTATACAATAAATAAATTAGAATATTACGGTTCGTAAAACTTCTATTGAACTGATATTAAAATATTCCTAAGGATTCTCAGTTCAAGACTTGAGCCAATCCAATTTGCGTGCCACGTTGTACTCGACTGCGATACAGTGTGCAAGGAATAATAAGGAACCTGCATTCTAGTGTTAGTGTCAGTCTTTCGCAACGGTCAATTCTCAAACTAACGGTTGAACTTTGGATTTTTTAATGTTAATTTGTTAGAGCGAGAAAACTTTAGTGTGTTTGTGTATAATCTCATTGAAAACACTACAGTGGTGAGTATTTTATGTGTCAGTATTGACGTTCAGCTAAAACTTTCCAACTAAATGTTAATAAAAATGCTTTTATTTAAGTAATTTATTAGGTGAAGTATATTTCTAAACAATAGGAAGCTAATTAGATTTGTCTAAATAAACCTTGATGGCTCATATGTTTGTAGACAAGAAAAGGAAAATCTGCTCAAGAGTAATGGTTATGGTACTGTATTGCTATAACGATTATCTAGAAAAATGACTTTTGTAATATGAATAGGTTTTCACCATGTAAGAGATATTTTACCATACATTTAGCATAAATATTAAGATTTTTGCATAAAGTAGTCATTTAAAATAAGTGCCCCCCCCCTCCCCAGTTATGATAGTTGTACTAAAAAGCTCTCTCCCCTCACAATCAATCTGCAAACTCACAACCGAAAGAGTAGTTTTTCATTCTTAAAAATAGAGTTATAGTAATTTTCTTTAATTCAAATAAAATTATGGATATATGATTACATTTTTACAAGTAGACTACAATCAAAATAATATAGTATATTTCAATTTTAAAGTATGCTTCAAGTATAAATAAAATATGAGATTTTATTCTGAGGTGAAAAATCCTCATTTACATAATTTTGTGGACAAATTTAATTTTTTTAAAATGTTAATATTCTTGTGGAAAAGGGTATTTTCTTACAATGCTATAAGAATATGAAACTTCTAATAATACAAAAAGTCTTATTTCACATTTAAATGATTTAAGAAATATTACATGAGGTTGTATAATTATTGATAAACGTTTTAAACAAAATGCGTAATGGATAAGAACTTATTTTCCATGTGAACCTGAAACAGTCTCCTCCATAATAATGCACTATCGATTGTAACAATTTCGGTTTATATATTGATAATATTTAACTTCTCAAAAAAATTCGGGAAAATCCGTTCTTCACCTATCTTGTGCCTAATTCAAACTGTTGTAGATCTGACGATTAATTCTACAGTTTGACTCCCGTCGGAAGTTTGATAATCTGCACGTGTTTGTTTGTGTCGACAGGATCTTCCATTTATATAGTGTCAGAATATAATTTCAGAATAATAGTCTAAAAACTAACAATGTTGCTCGTTAGTGCCAAGTATGTAAATCATTTGGTAAAATTAACCGGTGGTGAAAACTGGAGAATGTTTTATTTCAGAAAAAAAGTAAAACTGAAAAATGTTATAAGTTACAGCTCCGCCTTTTTAAAATTTCATTCAAGAAATCTCAGTGGGTTTAATAGATAATAAAATGTTATTACCATTGAAACAAGCATACTCCGATTTTTAAAACGGACATCAAGTCCTTCACTAACTGTAACAGAACATTCTTACGTGACATTTTATCCTCAAAGAAATTTACATTACAAAATGGCAGATCTGGAAATCCAAACTTATTTTACTCTATATACTACTGTAGACTGGTATCAGGAAATGTTTTTCTTTTTAAGAGTGTTGTTAGCCTCTAAAAACTATTACATGTAGCATTAAATATTTAGCTATTGTAGGTTAAATATTTATCAATAAGGTAAATAGATATTCACCTCCATTTTTAAACATTATCGAATTTAATAACGATATGTAATAAATTCTGAATGAAAACGTTTTAACGAATATTGTTAATTCAGCTTACATTAGGAGACTACTTTACTTTAGATAAACAGTAAAGAGTTAGGGTACCAATAATCAGTTTAATAAAGAGAGCAATTTCGGCGACAATGCCGCCATCATCAGTGGATACAACCCCATTATGACGACATACTCGTAATAGCTTGTTTAGAAAACTGGCTATTTTTGAGCATATCGTCTATTTCGTTAATATTTACATTAGTTACTTAACCATTACATTTAAGTTTAAACTATTACCTTTTTTAAGGTTTCACATTCAGGACTGTTATGCTATAGAATACAGATGAGAAATAGTCCAGTCGTGGCGATTCCAGCTGACACAGTAACTTAAATATTGTTAATAATATTTGAGCTGGTTTGTCAGTTAAGGTGATTAATAACTGTTACAGACTCACAAATGTTATGTAGTTGTGAGTTTGTACTCAGTTATTTATTGAATTTTGTCGTTTAAAACGAACTAATATGTTATATTTCACTAGTTCACGTACTTTACATAACCTTTTTAAAATTTAGTATCCCAAAAAAAATTAAAAACTTGTCATATACCTGGGAGATTGCAATGTAATGTTAACCTATTTTCAAGTTTTAAGACACCAAAAAGCACCTTTAATTTTATTTGGTTATTTTATTTTATTTATTTAGAGGTTCTTTTAGTGTTTTACTTTACAAATTACGTTAAGCTCGAAACTAAATGATCACTGTTGTTTCGTAATTGTGTAATTGTGTAATCACAGTCGGCGCCGCTTATTGTGATCATATTCGTCACAAGCATATTTGATAACAATAACCGAACGCTTAATCACGATGTAGTCTACAGCCGTACTGCTTTGAACTCACTATATTATGGCCACAACTGTTTGTTCTGAACGATATGTAAGCCTATCATTACATTAAGTAATTCTAATTCTGTAACACTATAATTAAACTGTACTTACCAAATTTTGATGCTATTCGGGACAGTTTTATGTACAGTAGTAGAATTTCTGTAACTTAGTTTTCTAGTTGTTAAAATTAGTGGGCATATTTCATGTCAGTTTATTTTGTTCCACTGTAGATTTTTTTAAAACACTGAATCTAGCATAATTGAAAAAAATATATAGAACTACGTAAAACACTTGATCAAAACATTTTAACACATAAAACTTCATTATAAAACACTTCAAACTTAGTTGTAACAACGTGTATGTTCGCTCCAGGTCACAAGCCTTTGTTTTAAATTTTGTGATCTGTAAATGAAGAAGTAGCTATGAAGGGCTAAGGGCGAGAGTGGGTGTCGCCGAAATGTAGCTGCAAGTGTGATGGAACCCTTTTCGGAGAAAGGGTTTTCTCCAAAAGTGGTTTCCAAAGGTAACATCGACGTGGCGGCGTTCTCAGAAGTTTGTTAAGTGTTAAAAGGGGAACATTAGAGCAAATGTAATAATTTTTAAAGGACAGTGCTTCTAAATTTTAGTTAAAACTTGTTTTTAATGAACAGTGAAAACTAAAGTAAATTAAGGTGGACTTCAAGTTTTTAAATTCAAATTTTATAAAAGAACAGTGATAAAAAAATAGTAATTAAATTTTGTATAGCACGATACTAATTAATAAACGGAAAGTGGAAGGTCAAATGTTTCTGAGTTTCGCAGTAGGGACGCCAACGACAAAAAATTTGGCAGAGGGCAAAGCTGAAAATAAGATCACGCTTTCCCTTCACTTCAAGATGGATACCAAACTATATCGTGGAAGAAGATGGTGAAATCTACCTGGATTTAGGAGTAATCCTAAGTATAAGATCAGATATTAGCTACTCTCTTTTTCAGTAAAATAAAACTTTAACATTGAAAATTTTGGGGAAAGTTGACATTCTATTAATTTAATTCAAATAAAATTTCTTTTTAGAAGTTATGATGTTAAAAAGCGCGTGTGAATTGTAATGTAATTGTGTATTGAGTATGTGTGTAGGGTGTAGTTTGTAGTGCCTGTATATTTCGTATTGTTCGGTTGCGTAGCGTTGGTTATTTCTGTGTTTCTGCGGTCAATACACAATTACATTACAACTCACACACACTTTTTGACATCATAACTCCTAATACACACAAAATACACCCACACCACCAAAATATCCCACCCCCACCCTAACCTACGTAACCTTGAGATCAGTTACGGTCTGAGTTGACAAAAGGACACATCTCCCGAAACGGCCGTCCTCAACAAGCAAAGTAAGTTCTACTATAGGCAAGTTAAAACATTTAAAAGTGTAAGTGATTACTAGTAGCTCACGTGAAGATGGAATCAACAAATGTTTTTTTTAGAGCTGAAGAATTTTCAAGCAATGGCTATGTTTACAGCGTAGCTTAGCGGGGGTAGCGATTAGTGGGGGAAATCCCCACTACAAAATGGAGGACTCCTCCAAACATGCTTACATATATTAAATTAGATTTAAATTGTTATTAGATAAAAAGTTTGTGTTTTTTTATAAAGAAATTTAGATATATGTTGCAAAGAAAATTTATTAAAATGACTTTTAGAGAAAGGGGTAAAATTATTCAATGAAAATTAATTTTAGAGAAAGGGGTTAACATTATTTAATGAAATTTAATTAAAATAAATTTTAGAAAAAGAGTTTAAAATTATTTAATGAAAATTAATTCAAATTAGTTTTGGAGTTTAAGTAAAACATAGAGGGGTTAAAGGGTTTTAAAAAATGTGTGTCTAGTGAATAAATTGTTAGGTTAAGATTTTCAGAATAAGATATAAGGTGTTGGTTTAATTAGTTACATAAGCAAAAAACATTTTCTTTTTTATTGTTGGTAAATTAAATGTTCAAAATATTCATTAAACTAAATGGAGTAGAATTGCTTAATGAAATAACTTAAAATTTTGAAATAACAATTGTTTAGTATAAATGGTTACATTGTTTTTGAATATAACTAATGGTTTTAAATGTATTAATTAATTAAAGGAGTAAATTGCCTAATGCTATGACAAATGTTTTCATATTATTAACTGTTTTTAAATAGAGAAAAATTGCTTATTGAGTTCACTTATAATTTGGAAATAACAATGGTTTAGCTTAAAGGGTTACATTGTTTTTGGATATAACTAATGTTTTTAAATGTATTAACTAGTTAAAAGGGTAAATTGCCGACACTATAACTAATGTTTTCATATTATTAATTGTTTTAAAAGGGTTTAAATTGTTTATAAATGTCACTTATGTTTTTAAGGTATCAAATATTGAATTTAAAGGGTTAAAATCAATTGTTACTGAAATCATGTTCTAAGGGTTCCATTGTCTATGTTTATATACAAGAATTTAAAATATAATGTTCAAGAGTTTACAAAGGTAGGTTAAAATGTAAGGACAGTTTTGATTATTTAAAGAATTATGTCATTTTGAATATTGAAAGATTAAAGGGAACTTAATTGAATTAAAATTTTCCAGCTGAAATAAATAATTAAAGATAAATTTTATCAGAACTTGTAGTATAAAAAAGAATAGACAAAGAAAGATTAACAGAAATGTAGTATTCAAAATTTACAGAGCTAGTAATTGTAAGATGGTTACAAACTGTGCTGTAATAACAAATTATAGAGTAAATAAAAAATGTATTTTTTACTAACTTGACAACAAAGCAATAGTGTTATTATTTAAAACAGATTTCTTAGACACTCCTAAAACTAAAGGGTCATTTCACCATAAAGATACCTTCAAGGAACTCATTCCCAGGGAAATACGTACCCAAAGGGTTAAATTTCAGCAAGTTAGGTTTTATAAATTAAAGTCCAGTGACCTGTTCTCTGGCAGATTTTGGCGGGTCGTTGCACAGTATCCTAGTCTTGGCTAGGATAGGCCCTGTCGAAATTCTGAGCTTTCGGCGGGGGTGGGTGAAGGCGGCGGTACTCGGCCCGAATATGCGCGCTCCGCTGCAACACACACACACACACACACACACACACACACACACACACACACACACACACACACACACACACACACACACACACACACACACACACACACACACACACACACACACACACACACACACACACACACACACACACACACAGAAACATATACGAGTATATATATATTTATATATGTATATGTATATGTATATGTATATATATATATATATATATATATATATATATATATATATATATATATCGCAGTATGTTTTCTTGTTTATTAATAAAGAACAAAAGTCTAAATACAAATACAAGAATTATAATTGAATTTTCAATTCAAAGCTTTTCGTTGGCTAACAGTACCAACATCATCAGGAATATTAAACAATTAAAATTAATATATGTGCAAATTAGATCAAATAAATAGTTATGCCAAATCAATTACAATGTTGTTAAAAATTTTTTTATATTTTATTTTGCTGCCCTAACATTACAAACACTGAATATATTATCAAATTTAGATTTTACTTGTATTCGTTCATTTATCAACTCATTATTAGTATTATATTTATGTATTTCTAAAGCTTCATAAATATTCATTAACAAAGGCCTGAGAATGACTATTTATGAAGCTTTAGAAATACATTAATATAATACTAATAATGAGTTGATAAATGAACAAATACAAGTAAAATCTAAATTTGATAATATATATTCAGTGTTTGCAATGTTAGGGCAGCAAAATAAAATAAAAAAAATTTTTAACAACATTTTAATTTATTTGGCATAACTATTTATTTGATCTAATTTGCACATATGTTAATTTTAATTGTTTAATATTCTTGATGATGTTGGTACTGTTAGCCAACGAAAAGCTTTGAATTGTAAATTCAATTATAATTCTTGTATTTGTATTTAGACTTTTGTTCTTTATATATATATATATATATATATATATATATATATATATATATATATATATATATATATATATAAATTTAAACCCTCATTCAAGCTGTTCATAATTATAACTATTTAATTAACATTATATATTTCAAGCTTATGCGCAACAAATACTTGTTTAGCCTAATTTATGCATATTTAGTTCATACTTATGCTTATTTATTTTCAACAACTATTGTCATTGAATATAATTAAATGTATGATTGAATTATTTTGAATTGTTTAAATTTATTTGACTTATCAGACAGTTATTTCACGGTCCCTGAAGCGAAACACAGGTTTACAGTTTCACAAATTTCAAGTTTTTTTAATAGTATTTGCGTGGTAATAATAATACAAATAATTAAGAAGAAATTATCAAGAAAATATTGAACGATCATTAAGAAGGATTTTATTATCTATTAAAAGGAAGGTATTTCATTATATTACAATTACTTATAATTATATAACTATAATATATTTCAATAATATATATTTCTCTGCTATACAGAAATACGTGTAAATATAGGCTACATTTTAAAATCTGCGTTTAGATATTTTTGTCAAACTTCAGTTCAACAACGACCGAAACCTTTCCATACAAGAATTAGGTATTGTAGCTTATATAATTTGGCCAACTACAGAAATATACTTTAAATTAATTATTAACATTACTCTTGAACTTTGTAGTCCATTACAACTTAATTAATCACTTTTACATTAGTTTATGACCATTCGAACTTTAAATTTTTTAAATCTTGTAAAACTTACTTACTAACATTAGAAATGAATTGTACAATTTTGTAAATAAAATAATATTACAATTCTAAAAATATCTACATTGTACAAATAAATATTCTTTTTAATATGTATATTCTAAATTATAGTAATAAAATCAGTTATAAAAGATATATTCAGCTTTTTGTAAAACAGATACGCAGTAACTGCGCCTGAAGGAAAGGTTTTGTGCTCATTTTGCATTTAATTTGCATATTCTACAAAGTTCAGGCGTAACGGATTTTTAATATTCAGTCATTAAGGTTTTGTAGAGAGGAATAAATTTAGATACATTTTTATTTTTAAAGTAACATTAAACATTTCCCCCAGTAAAACATACGAGTTTTATAAATAAATCGTGCATAATCTAAAAAACAGTAAATTGTTTACAGTTGAAGTTATTATTGTTACTTTAACAGTAAAACATTACCGTTACACATATTCAATAATTTATTTTAAGATTTTACATGATAATTATTATAAAAAATATTTTCTGTTGTTTTTAACTTAAAACATAATTTTAATCATAAATTTACAATGTTCTTTTCTTAGGCTTAGGTTTCGAACTGAAATAAGGATATTTTAAATTTAAAAATTATAATTTTTAGAGATTTTTTAATAAAATGTAGGCTATACAAAAATATAAATATAGCATCCAATCTTTTCGAATTATTCGAAATATTCAAGATCTTAAAAAAACTGTTTAACAAACTTTCTTTAAAAAATTGTAGTCTAAAAAATTTATCTAATGTAATAATACAATTTAATGTTTACTTCATATCGTAGCAATTTAAAATCAATTATTTCTAGTTTCATTTTAAAAACCAACAGTTGTTTATTATTTCAAGTTAATATTAGATTTTTTTAAAATTGGCATTCGACCATACATCGTTGCAAATAACCTTTTGATTTCAACTCTCTCACTTTAAATAACTGGCAGTGAGAGAAAATGTCATATGTAAAAAATTGTTTTTCTGAAAAGCCATTCAGTCAAATTATTTAATTTTATTTTATCATATAAAACTAAGCTACAATGATTTTATAGTGTAACCATTCTTTATTCATGCATACCGTTGCAAGATAGTTTAATCAATAATATGCCCTTTAGATTAATTAAAATACCAACCTACCAACTCGAAAATCAAATATG
This sequence comes from Prosapia bicincta, assembly GCA_036971475.1. Taxonomy (NCBI): domain Eukaryota; kingdom Metazoa; phylum Arthropoda; class Insecta; order Hemiptera; family Cercopidae; genus Prosapia; species Prosapia bicincta. Next base: position 309,202,890 of record JBAIZL010000002.1, read on the forward strand.
ATTTATTTAAAAATTATACTTTATTCTTACAAATTAAAGTCAATAATCTTTACCAATGAGTTATAAACATTTGGAAATTGTTTACTTAGTTTTTAGAAAAACCCAAGTTATCAAGGTAGAAATCAATTTATTCTAAAATGATAATTTGGAATACAATTCTTCCAGATAATGTGAATAAATCATTCGTGCAAATTGTATTATGCATTAACCTGAAGGGGAAATTATCACAGATTAGTCCAGTAGCTAACTCGAGACTACTATTATACAATTTAACACAGATAACTAGAATAATATTGCTTATTAGGATCAGCCGCATTAGCATAAATTACTAAGAAACTGCTTCTGAAGGCTATATAAGCGAGACGCATCATTATATAAATCCTGTAAACTGGGCTATTAGTAATTATTGCTAGCGAAGCTTTAAGTATCAATAATAGCCTTCCCAGATGAACTATTACCTAACTGAAGCATTAAAATTCAATATAGCTATAATTGTAGGCTGACGGCTATCTTTCTTCTGCAATACTCGTATTCTAATTTACTGTACATAGGCTATGATTTTAAATTCAGAGAATTTATTGCTTTACCTATGGAGAATATGTTGTTCCTCAACATAGATACAATTGATATCATAATTACACAGGTTATTAATGGTTGTAAATAATCTTTATAGGGGAAAAGGGCAACAAATGATAAACAAGTTTGTATATGTAAATATAAGTAAAAAGTATATATATATATATATATATATATATATATATATATATATATATATTAATGATATCAATATAAACATATCAATGATATATAATGTAGATATCAAATATATTTGTGTATTTATATATATTTGATACATACGTATATGTTATATATGTATATACACAAGTATATATTTGATATCTACATGATATATCAATTGATTTGTTCATATTGATATCATTCATATATATATTAATTAAAATACCAACCTACCCTGTAATGATATATATATATCATTGATATGTATATATGTATTGTGTGTTTGTGTGTGTGCGCGCGCGTGTGTGTGTGCGCGTGCGCGCGCGCGCGTGTGTGTGTGTGTGTGTGCGCGTGCGAGCGCGTATACATATACAATAGACTATATGTATTTATACATGTGTTACTGAATGAATACGAAAAAATATAAGGTTATATATAATGTATGCAGGTGTATAAATAAAATGTATATATATATATATATATATATATATTAATCGGAAATATTTTTACAAAATATAGACATTGATATAGATAAGATTATTAAAACATATGATCAAAATGGACACTGGTTTAGATATGTAGATAATGGATTATACATATCAAATAATAATGGTTCAAACATTGACAAAATATTAAAATGTATAAATAATATACACGAAAATATAAAATTTACTCATGAATTTGAAATAAACAATAAAATAAATTATTTAGATATTACAATTACTAGAAATAAAGAATCATTTGAATATAATATATATAGAAAACCAACGCAGACAAATCAAATAATACCCAATTATTCAAACCATCCACACAACCAAAAAATGGCAGCACTTTATAATTTACTACATAGAATGCACAAAATACCAATGAGTTTAAATGATCAAATAAAGGAGAAAAATATAATATATCAAATTGGCTTAGAAAATGGATATAAAAGAAAAACTATAGATAAATTAAATAATAATATAATAAGAAAACAGAAACTCGAAAATAATTTTGTACCTAATAAGAGAGAAAATATTTGGACAACTTTTACATTCACTGGTAATGAAATAAATAAAATTACAAGATTATTTAAAGAAACAAATTTACAAATTACATATAAAACCGATAATAAAATTACAAATTTAATAAACAATAACAAAAATCAAAATAATATGCACGAAAGAAATGGAGTATATAATATAAAATGTCAAACTTGTAATAAATTATATGTAGGACAAACAAAAAAGAAATTAAAAGAAAGATACAAAGAACATTTAAACGCTTATATCAAACCAAACATATACAAATCCAATTTAGCTACGCATTGTATTAATAATGGACATGAGTTTCCGGAAATAGAAAATATGAAATTAATAAAAGAATTAAATAAAGGATTAAAAATAAATATATTTGAAACATTGGAAATTTATAAGCATAAAGTTAAAGACAAATTAATTGATGAACAAATTCAAGTGAGATCAAGGCACCAAACTATTTATAAAGTCATTGATGTTATAGAAAAATTTACATAAAGTGCAATAATTATAAACATATGATTCTTTGTAGTACATATGATTTAATTTTGTAAAAGTATTTTATTAGATAATTATTTTTCCTGAAGATGCTGATACTTTTTTATCGGCGAAAAGCTTTGAATAAATATATTCATTAAAAGTATTCTTGTGTTTGAAATATTTTAAATTTATTAAATATATATATATATATATATATATATATATATATATATATATGCATTTTGTAATTTTATTTCATTCTATTTACTCGTAATCACTAACATATGCATTAAATGACATATATTGGATGTGACACGCACGTACACGCACGCGCTCACACACACACATTTATATGCACACACAATATGCTATTAGTTAAATTGGGTGAATACCGATAGCGCATGAAATTAAATGTCAATTTGCGATCTCTTCTGCAGCTGACGTAAGAAACATGTGATATGCGATTGACAACTTTTGATTAATTTAAACAATCATGATCTCTAACTTGGGACTCGTTAGTGCGAAAGATGGTGACAGATGCAGTTGCTGAATGTTTTGCATTCATACATCGGCTTCATTGGGAAATATGGAGAAAACATTTATTTTAAAAAGAAGCCTTGTTTAAAATTTAGTCTTTATTGATTTTAAAATTCTACCATATCGAAATTTTTGTTATTTGTAGTATAGATAAGAAACGAATATGTGCCTTCATGACTAACACAGTTGTAGCATTTACGATGTAACATATTTTTGGTACTTTAATTTTAAAGGATGAATGTTCAAAGGGCACGATTATTATTATTATTATTATTTTAGTTATGTAATAGCGACTGATATTTCTAAACAATTTTTTTGTTGAACAAAATGTAGTTAATTGGCAGGTTTAAAGAATTCATAATCGACAGAGCTCCAGAGTTGAGTCAAGCAACTAACTTTATATTATCATGTCTTCTTCATTCACATTTATGTTAATATTTCTAGTCTGCTATAATTATCAAGTATTTACTTATCACGACGTACAATTACATAAGGAAAACGAGTCTAGAAACATAAATCAATGCGATGGTAAAACAAACGGCACTGTTCCATTGCAAAGCGTACGCCCACTCGAACCGCTCCGGGCGAAACTCCAATTTGTTCTTGTAAATTACGAAAGGAGTGTTGTCCGACTCGGCTCCCTTGAGATTTATGTACCCATGAGCACGTGACCTTTCAAGACCTCTGTTGTTTGGTGGAATATCTAATTACATAATTGTTGCATAAATAAACTGGTTACAGCTTACTTTAAGAGTGATAAGATCTGACGTCCTCGGTTTGCAGTTTTCTATACAACGGTAAGGTATTTACTAAATGTTTATGGGCTTATTACACTCCGGGGTGTTCGTTATCGGCCGAGCCGTCAAATAAATGTAATATATTGTTTTCATTTTCAAGAAAAATGTTTTCTAAGAAGTAACGCAATGTATTTCGTGCCTTAAAAACTCACGATTTGTAAACAAATACCGGGCTTTAGCTACCTTAAAGGAATAAATTTTGCTACTCAGGGAAAAAAACACTTAAAACAAAGAAAAATGTGGAAGACTTAGAACTCAAATTTACTTCAAACATTAATAGGTATGCCATATTAGGTAAAACGTAATTAAAGACTTGTTAATTACAACTTAACACATAAACAAGTCAGTATATAATACCACTATATTTATCGCTATCATATTCGTTAATAATATAAATTACCTTGTAATGTATTCTACGGAAAGTGGGATAACCTACGAGTATGGAAACCAAACGTTACAGAGTATCACACTATTTAATCAAATAAGATATATTTACAAATATACTCGTGTAGGAAATTGTATTTGGAAATGATTTTAACTTATCTTTTACATAACCTATAAGTAAAGACCAAGGCAGCTGATAAACGTTAACCTACTATCAGTTTTTTAGCTTTCGGATATTTTCCGTAGAATTTGAGAGAGAGAGAGAGACAGAGAGAGAGAGAAACAGAGAAAGAGAGAGAGATATTTACGCTCATATAAAACCTATAGAGATGTAAAAAAGTTACGGATTCTCGTTAGATTTTGTTAGTGACAACATTAGATTTTCTTTAAAATGGGATTGAATCCTTCGTTCTAACGATTCAATACCAGTTACGTTTCTTTTTGTATGCAGTTTGGTAGCAATAAGTAGCGGTTTTATCTACGTTTGAATAAAAACAGCTAGTTTTAAACAACTATAATTGTTTTATGTACATTATTAGAAACTGTTGGGTTGTTAATGATTATAAAAAGTATTAAAAACATATTTTTATATGATTTTAATTTCTAAGATTTATAACCTGAATAATAAACGTTATCATGAATTAAAATTACTCTAATGATTTAGATATTAAATTTATAATTTAATATCTGAAATTTATCTAATGATAATAAATTTATAAGGATTTAAAAACCAAAAAGTTATTTGCTTTCACTGAAACAGAATACGAAACTCGAAGTTAAAACACAAAAACGAAATTTAAAAAAATATTTAAATTAGAAAGATTTAGGCCAAAAAAGTATTTTATGTTTTAAAATAACAAATTTAAAACAAACACGACATGCTAAAAGATTGAGCCGCACATTCTTCCTCGTGAGTACGTTAGTTGCTCAACCTAAATCTTAGATCCTACGTCATCTTATCATTTCAACGCGTTAAATCACAAATTTTTACAATTTCATTCTCAAAAATTTAAAGGTTTATAATTAGTACGCCATATACTGTAATACTATCCAGTAGTAAGTAAATACGTGCAAGGTAAAATATTTGTTCGTAATTTGGTAATATAACGTGAACGAGAGGAATATTTTATTAAGAAAAACAATTCAATATTTTGAATGATTTATCTGAAAAAAACATCTATTTATAATGTGGAATCTATACGCAGAAATATTTAATTTTGCCTCTAAAATAGTTTGCCTAAAAGCCAAATGCCCAAATCTTTATCTACATTATTTAGGAAAACGACTAACAATAAAATAAATATTCGATTTAGACTTTCTTTGACTTTCTTTACTTTAAAAACTAATCATAATTTTAAAAAAAATTGTCTTAAGATGCCGCCGACTGGTCTAGTAAATTGAGCACTTGAGTTCTGATTTAAAGGTTCAAGGCTTTCCTTGACAGCGCCAAAAACTTTGTAGGTGCTTTTTAATCACTAAATGACTCAGTGTATGGAAATGAACACAGTCCATGACGTGCGGTTGAAACGTAGTGTTGTTGACAGAATTACCCTTCCAGAATACCTTTAGTTCTAATAAAACAGTCGCGTCTCGTTTTTCCTGAACAATCTAAATTGTATAAAAACAAGTCAATATTATTACTGCCTGAAACTTGAAGGATAAGATAAACCTCAAGAATAATTACAAAACTCACAAATATAGGGACAGTATATTGGTGGGAAAACAAAAGTTTTGAGATAAGAAAGAAAATATCAAACACAAAACTATTAGAGAACTGAAAGATTTAAACCAGGAGAACAATCGTGGGGCCACAAAAACTAGATAACTCTGTGTCAAGGAGAAAGACGAAATGACGGCCGTCTAATTCTATACTTCGTCACCGAATTCTTTCCAAAAGTGTTAAATACTAATAGAAACATATTTGTAAACCTCTGGTAACGAAATATAACCGGACACGAAAACATCATTTCACCATAAGAATTTTTAATAAGTCAGTTAACTTCATATCCTTGAGATTACTGACCCAGTGAACCTTTGCCAAGGTTCAAGGCGTAAGTGGTTGCTGCTAACAAAACGATACATTAATGAGGGGAAACAGCTGACTAATGGAGATTTTCGTAACTACTTCTGGTATGCATTGAATGTCGCTCATACGAGTTGCACACATACAATAATTTCTTATTTCAAAACATAACTTTAGGTCATTCCTTTAGTGAATATTTTCACCATAATAATAACTGACAAATAGTAGTATATAAATACAGGATATTCCAATTGGTTTTATAAAATTCATTAATTAATGCCTTCCTGCCCAGATCAGTCTCTTTTTAAAAACTTTTTTAGTTTTCAAAAGTAAAGGCTTGAGCATATTCTTTTTTTTTTACTAAATTCTTTAAGAGCATAGAAATGTGTTATTTATAAACTCCCTTTTCCAGTCAGGAGTTTTCAAGAATAATTATTAAAAGTACATTTACTTAGTACAAATAACCATGGCATTGTACAGACAAATATTATATATTTTACGGCTGGAAAATCCGTTTTACAATGCACAGAATACTTTATTGTTTCCCAGAAGTGTCACATTTAGATAAAAAGTACGACGCATTTAATTTGTTGAATGAAGCAACTGGGCCTGTGTGAAGCTGATATTTTAAATAATGTTTCAAACATTCTTTTTTATGTATAATAAATAATTATAAAATCTCTTATGAAATACTAATGTTCATTGATTATTATAAAGTTGCTTGTGATAGAGCTTTAAGACGATTTTCTATGTTTCTTTGGGTTTAATTTTTTTCAATACATATTTTTCCAGTGGCGAGGGTTGCGGTCGTCTACAGATCCTCCAATGAGAAACAAAAAAGTGTTAAATTGTTATTGTTACTGTTCCTTGTAACTTACTAACACGAGTTGACTAGGAAAGTTTTTTGTGTGTGATGTGTTTAACTAAGCGATACTGATCGACAATGTAAACGCAGACATAAATAATGCTTATGTCACGTCCTAAACTATTTATAGCTTAGATTATGACATTTGTTTATCCGATAAAATACCCGCAAGTGGGTTACGAATAGTGTGCACTGTCGGGGCATGATCGGACAACGGGAACGGAGACGGACTGGAGTAGGACTGGTCACGTGATGGAAAGGTGTGACCAGCGGCATGACAAATCACTGTCAATTCCCATGTCATGCAGTCGTCCGGCAGCATGATCGGAGTAGGATCGGAAGGCTGCATGACAGGTGTGTCCCCGCCTTAAGTGGTGGATTCTCTGTAAGTTCATCTATTCAGTGCTGCTGCTGTCTTACTTTGCAACCCCGCTTCCACTCACACCATCGAATATTGCCTAAGTGTTAAGAATGGCAAGTCATCTTTCGGAATGTCGCATTTATTATAAGCTCGGCTCTTTCCGTTTTTCCTAGGCATCGGTTACTTGTAGTAACATCTAGTAGAAGACTAACATGAAATTATTGCCAATTTTTTAGAACGTGTAAAAGGACTCTTTCCGTCATTAGAAAATTTGCAGTTTTAAAAATTTAAATCCGTAAACGTTTTATGCTTTTTCTGAAGCCAAACTCTACCCTGAGAATCTATTGCCTAAGACTCATAAATTGTGTCCCATTTTGTATTAACAAAAATAATCTGAGTGTGACATATGGAACTGCTGACGAGACAAAAATCCTCGGAAGTTTATATAGACTTCATTCAAAAAGTATTTGCAAGATGCATTTTTTGAAGTATTCCTCTTGGATACGCATATTGCAAGACATCGGCAACTAAAACATCGGTGGAGAGACGTTTTGGGCCTCTTAAAGCAATTCACACGTACAAGAGATACACACAAGGAGAAGAGTGGCTGAGCAATCTGTCATTACAATCTACTGAAAAGGGACTCAAGAGTTGGTCAAGACTTTAATAATACTCTGATACAGAAGTTCGCTTTGGGAAATTGAAGAATCGAATTTGTGTACAAGTTAATTAATTTAATAATTTGTTTATGAATCTAATTTAAAAATAAAAAAGTTTACTATAGATAAATATCGTTTACGATGTAACTTTAATATAAATTCAGTTATACACACATTACTAGCATTCGTTATTATGAAACAGGAGATTTATAATTACTGTTTTTGCAATGTAATGAGGAATGGCCGATCGACCGACTCTGTCTTGTGTGTCAGAGATAAGTAGGCGCGTTTTTGCCCATAAATTTTATATTTTAAGATCAATAATAAATTTTCTATATTATGTTAATGTTATAATTTAAACTAATTTTTTAACAAATATGCAAAAGTTATATTCGTATTTTCAATTTTCTACAAGTCCTAAATTTTGTTTATTATTTATATTTTTTTTAAAACAAAAATTTAAAGATTATATAGCCTATGTCTTGATAAAGTGTATTCATTTCCCTAAAAGAAAATTTGAACGATATAGGCTACGAATATGTAATAATTTTGCTTTAATTTCTTGTTTTAATGGTTTTCTTGCAAACCTTTGAGGAAAAACTATTATTAAAAAATTCTTCTTAGTTCAAAACCTCTTATACTTTTATGTATGGAAGTAAAGTCTTTATCTGATACAAAAATTAAATTACTGTTTAAAAAATGTTATTGCAGATTTGGCTTATTGAGATTCAAAATATGAAATTTTCTAAAATTCGATGTTGCTAATCTACCAATAGTTTATTTATATACTTTATAAAAAAAATAACCTCCTAGACCCTTGCAAAAATAGGGCAAAGATATTAGCTGGAGTGGAAAAACAAGGGAGAAATTAACTGCAGAGGAATGCCGTTTTTTATACTTTTAGGTTAAGGTTTTATAAAAATCATGTTAGGAAAATGTTTTGGCTATGTTAATTGATACTATGTAGGTCAGGCAGTTCCTTCAAATATTTGTATCAAAATATTTAAATTAAACAAAATAAACTGCATTACTATAAAGTTGGGCAGTGACATCATGCATTCAACTTCTTACGATGTTCTATAATAACTTACAATTGAAAGTCTATGAGAGAAAAGTATGTAACACATTTTAGATACATATTAAAAATAAGTTTCAGAAAACTACCTGACCTCTAGGTAGAAAAGTTTGAAACTAAAATTACGCAGATCGGTGCGCGGTAATTAGGATGGAAGCGTGCTGGCCATGATTAATGTCTCTCGATATCGAAATGTAGCCAGGGACGCACGTCTCGGCTACATTAAAGTATATAGTTAGTTGAAGTTTTATTTTGTTTGTAGAGATGCTACGTATAATATAATTGTGTTAAAACTCTCTGTCTCGTCCAAACCATGGAGTCAGCGGCACGTGCAATAAGATAGCGGGAGAAGTTTAAATTTTTTTTAAAGATGTTAAAGTTTCTTATATTCTTTTTTGTTTAGAAGATGGAATGCTGCGTTACGGTACAATGCCGGGACCAAATGCATCTAACGAGCAATGCATGGCTTCACGGGTTGTAACAAACAGCTAAGTTGTAAAATTTAAGAAGTTTAGTGAACAAGTTGCAAATTTAACTATTTAAACAGTAATAATTTTAAAATTTAAAACTTTAAACGTTAAATGCTGTGTTTCTTCCTATTAATAATGTAGTAAATGTAATTTTCTTGGCATCATGTGGTAGATTTTTATAAGTCGAAATTATAAAATTAAATATGAAATGAATTCGCAAAGCAAACTCGAAAAAAGGACCATTTCTCAGCCATAGATGTGTAGACAGTAAAGCGCTGAATAAAAAAGTAATCTGTAAAATTTATGAAATCTGTAACTAGCGTAGTATTTCTCTAATATGTTTTGTTTGAGATTTAATAGATTTTTCTTAATAAAGTAACGCTTAATTTGTTTGAATTAAAGATCTGTGCGTTGAATTATTTAACGAACAAATAACTCTTACATTTCATTTAAATTTACCTTTGAATGTTTCATCTCATTATGTAGCAATTACTGCAATATTTAACATCAGCCTTAATTCCTCAGGGATTAAAGTTTAAAATAAAATCAGTTACAAATATACGGGCTATATGTTTTATACAATGGTTACGTATTGTTTTTTTGAATTATGGTAGAGCAAAGGTAATTCTAAACACCGACTCTTGAGAACTAATTTAATTTCTCATACGCGCTAATTAACAATTGTAATTGAGTCAACACAAATTCTAAATCAGAATCTTGACAAAATTACAGCTAATTTTAACACCTATTGTTTGCCGTCACGGGACGTAACCTTACTCCCGTTTTTGCATAGTTTAGAATTTGTATACGCCTAGCTATACTAAGTAACGATGAAAACTTTGTCATTGTAACCAATATTAGAAAATAAAATATTGGTTCTGAGTTATTGTTTCCTTAAATATATGACTAATTAAATATATTTGATGTGTTGAATATATATAAATAATCATTTAATAACACTTGTCATTGGATTGGAAAATTTCATTTATGTTATAAGTCGTGAAGAGAATAAATGAATATATATAGATATTAATACCATAACATCTTATCTTACATGCTCAAAGCTCACTCAAATAGGAGCTTTGAAACAGTAAGGAATGAGTTTACATTGTATTTTATTTTATTTTATCTGTAATGACTACTATGTAGTTAAGTATCATGCAAACGATTAGCAACAAATTACAAAAGCTTAGTGTCCAATAGGAACAGCAGTTTTAGTAAGTTTATTATTGTCTTTAAATAAAGGATGTCTTGAAACTTCGACAGATTAGTTTGAAGGCTATTAAAACACTAACGTTTAATATTTTTAAATTTTTTAATATAAAAGCTTTTACGAGGAATTTGGAGATGATAAGATTAATATAGAAAATCTCAACAAACTCTGCATATTAAAGAAAACTTGTAATAACAAGAGTTAAAACCGATTTCGAACTGATAAATAACAGCTCACTCATAGTTTCTAGCGGTTGAAAATGTGTTAATATAAATTATTGTAACTACAACTTGGAACTAAAGAAGATAAATTTTTGAATACAAGAAAGATGCGTACAACGAAATATGCGTACAACGAAATATGCGTACACCAGGAATATTGCGAGAGATGAGTACATGATCAAGTTTTGTCAGATGATAAGGGTAAGCTATGACGTCAGAACATTGTGACAGGCGAAATTTCTCGTACAACTTTTAGGCGAACACGGATCTTTTAAAATCATTGAGCTACATAAATGAGTTTACCTCTGAGCTAAACATAGATGTCACTTGGATTCTCGGGACTGGAGATCCTTTAAAACTTTATCTATTATACCTGATTTCCATCACACTTTTCCAGGCTTTGGACTGGCAAAATGATAAGAGATATCTTATACTTTCATTTTGGCGTGTTTAAAATCAGCTTGTAACTTCGGTAGTTTTTTATTGTTTTATATTTTCAATTAAATGTGTTTTTCATTTTACAGAATTTTTTCATTTTTTTCTATATTACAACTTAACAAATTTATTTGATTTTACCATCTGATTTCTTTGGTCTAATCTAATCCATATTTTGGATTTAGGAAAGAGTTCTTAAACAAGACATTAGTTCCCAGTTTCTAGGTATTTTTATAGTTTTTTAAACAAATTTTCCGTCCGACTTGATATAACATGTTTTTCTTCTCTTTCCTCTAGTCTCATGTACATAGGAGTCGAAGTTTCAGCCTTTTTAATAGGTCTCTTTCGATTAAATCGAACTTATCACCTCGAAAGGTAAAAGAAAAGTGGCCCCTGACAAAGTGGAAACACTTTTTTGACCTATTTTGAATGGAAAATCCAAAGTTCTGCAAGTTATTAGTAAAGTTATTAGTTAGAGGTAGGCCTATATGCTCTGGGTTGACAACTGGAGTTTGGTTTGTACGGATTTTTGATCAAATTTACGACTTACTCTCGCCAATTGCTGTTGTTTCCTCTTGTACAGAGGAAATTTTTCACTTCATTTCTAAAGTAAATTAAATGCGCAGGTAAGATTGATTATATACCTTTAATCACTAAATAAAAGCAAGTATCTAATTTGCATCAATTAAGGAACATTGATTAGAATTAATGATTTGAATTTTGACAGCATTCTATTTAAAAAGCATGTCCACTGTCTTTGTTGCAGTAATCTTAAATCACTTACAGCTAGGTGGTAAAATGTGATGAGGTCATGACTTGCAAACTGTCATGATGGCTGTGGCTGATCTGTCGGTATTCATTTTATCAATATCAAGGTGGCACTTCATCACACAACCTTTGGCTTGACCTTCTTGCCATCGCATGTCTGTTCTACGTTATAAATAACAAGTAAAATATTTATAATGTTTAATTATCGAGGTTGTTATTTCTCTCTAATAAGAAACTGGCTGTATTTTTACACGGAGTTCACTTACATTGGGACCTGTCAATTAATTATAGCAGGAGCTATAAATTATGATTCAAATATTTTGTTTATACTTGTTAAGTAAAACTTTAGCGAAACCAGTTTAAAATCATTTAGCATAATTAATATTCACTTTACCACTTGAAATAGGGAAAGGTTTCACATTAGGTTTTTTGTTACAAAAATATCATTTGCTACATAACAAGGAAATATGAAACTAAAGAGATAATTTTAATTTGAATAGTAGACGTTTATTATTTCAAGTGCAAAACCTTGCGCCAGGGGAGAAGGTTAAAGATAAGCAGTTTTTATTTACAGAACGATATAAGTATAAAAGATTTAAAACAATTGTTGGTTAATCAAATATTTTACAAGCGCACCTAACTTGTATAAAGATTTATCTATCTTGCTGGGCTAGCTAACTGAACCTTCCTTTATCTGTTGCTTTATTTGAAGGTTTCTTTATGTTATTATTAACGTGAATTATGTTTGCCTTTCCAATCGTTTCTGGTTGGTTTTAGCTTGTTTACATATATATAATATTACTTCATCTGTTTTTTATTTTTTACTTACATGTTTTCAAGTACATTCAATCATATATATTATTATTTAAATATTAATTTTGAATACGTAAGGTCAGCTTAATATTACTAAGTTCAACGTGCTAAGTTACGAAGTTCAATATAATGCGTGCTTTTGTATGAAAATGTTGTATATCAGAAGAAATAAATTTTAAATTACATATTTAAATATATATATTAATTGAAAAATAAACCCTTTCGTATGCATGACGTATGCGTAAAGAGTAGTGTAAACAGTAGATTCGTAAAGAAAAATAAAATAAAATGTGATTATCTGTGAAACTCTAAACAACTAAGATGTGTCTCCAAAATGCATTAAATATTAATAACCGAGCATATGATTTTATAACGTAGCTCTGTTATAAATGGATATGCTACAATATGACCCGAGTTTGTAATCGGCTTACAGTGAACATTTCGAACGGTTTCGCGTCAGATGTGCCCAACGACACTTGTGCCCAGCAACAACACTGGAAATCCAAACCCTCACCCTGACACGCTGCTAAGCCGAATGCCCCAGTCACTTGACACTTTCTCCTGGCTGTCTTGGTGTTAATTAGTATTCCTGGTTGTCTTGGTGTTAGTATTCGGACTGTTCGTATAGTGTATTCAGTGACGTTTATACTACCATGGAGCTCTCTACGACAACGAAGGGTAAAGAGTGCGCGCTATATGAAGGCTACTGCTATTACTTCAATCGGAAAAATGAGGATGGTGTGATTTCTTGGCGATGTTCAAAGGTAAACTCAAAAAAGTGTTCTGGCGCTAACAAGAGCCGAGACGGTGAGGTATTGAGTGAAACCGATCATCAATGTGGAGCTCCAGATGTTGCAAGGCTGGAGGTAAAGAAAACTGTTCAAAAAACGAAGAAGAGGGCTTGAGATGAAGACACATCTATTTCGAAAATACATAATGAAGAATTAGGCGAACTTCACAACAAAGGATATGAATTTGTCACGGAGATGCCATCTCAACGTTCGGCGAAGAGAGATCTCCATCGTCAACGGTACAAATCTCAAGGAAACCAAACAGAGCCCGAAACACGCGAAGACATCATTCTTGATAAAGAGATATTGAAAATGAAAGATGGCAGCAGTTTTCTTCTCGCTGACGACAACGCTGGTAAAAGAATTTTAGTGTTGTGGAAACAGAGGAAGGGAAGGACTGAAATTCCAAAAAGAGTTTTTTATGGATGGAACGTTCAAGAGCTCAAGCAAGCAGTTTTCGCAGATACATTCAAACGCCGATTTTGTAAGTTCGCCAGAAGAAACAAATGTATACCCTGTGGCGTTTGCACTGTTGCCGAATAAAAAGAAAGAGACATACATTAGGCTGTTTTAAATTATACGTAAAGTTGTACCTAGCTGGTCGCCAAGAACTGTCAACGTTAACTTCGAAATAGCAGCGATATCAGCGTTAAAAGAGGTGTTCGGACCTTTGGTTGTGGTAAAGGGGTGTTATTTCCACATGAAGAAGTGTCTGTGGAGAAGAGTGCAGGCGGTAGGTCTCACGCGCGACTACAAAAACAATGACCAAGTACGCCTTCACATTCAAATGTGTGCAGCTCTTGCATTCCTTAAACCTGAGGATGTTAGTGACGGTTGGTTGGAGATCTACTCTCAGGCTCCAGAAAATGCAAAACTAACTGCGTTTTTTTGATTATTTCATAGAAACATGGCTGGAAAATGATGACTACCCTGTTGAACTATGGAACTGCCACAACAGACGTCATAGAACAACTAATGCTGTTGAAGGATGGAACAACAGACTAAACAACACCCTTCGGAAAACAAATCCTAGAATCAAAGAATTAATTAGCTGTTTGAAATCTGAAGCGGAAAATGCAGCCCGTGCATACATGACGCTACAGTTGAACCTTGGTGGGAAGAGGAGAAAATCCACTTATATAAGACTGGACGAGGGCATTAACAAAACAATCAAGACTTATGAACAAAATGGTGACATAAGAATATTTCTTTTAACTATGTCCTACTTACAAAAATTAGACTGAGCTCAAACTTGATAATGATAAAAGTAATGACCATATTTGTAAATAGTACGAAATTCATTTAAAAAAACAAAAAAAAATACAAAAATTAAAATACAAAAAAAAAAGAAATTGACATGTTAAACTATGATATAAAAAAAACAAATATAAAAATGACGAAGTTTATAGCTGATTTTAAATACGCCTAAATGATAGAAAAATGACTTGTGTTTCTAAGTAATGGTGAAACCTTTCTATCACTTAGCCAGTCCAAAGCCTGGGCAAAGTGTGATGGGAATCAGAGAGGGAATCATACCTAATGCAGGAAATAATGTGGGTCTCCCAATCCATGGTATATTTGGGGTAGCTTGATCACAACTGTCGCATATTTCATCATGGTCACAAGTGTCGCTGGGCACATCTGTCATATATTCTTTCGAACATCCTGTAGTGTGTTGTATTGAGAGTGCAATACAGCGTGACAGGACGTCCCGTGATTTGTTAGCGCTCGGGGCAAGATTTTGTCAGGCCGGTACCCCAAACTCAATCCCACGGCGCATCCACTCAAAATTACACCTTCCTATAAAGTTTCACATGTACAAAGCGAGCGTGACACTATCAAATACATGTAAACACAATGGGGCTAAACACACTAAGAGCGACGCTACTTGGGGCGAGGTAGACTGGCCAAGTTCCAAGCCGCCTTGGGTCCCAAAGGTGGTTAGCAAAGTTTCGTGAACGGTTACATGGAAAGTATTGTACAAAGTTCTGTTTTACCTTACATTAACAGATACGTTAAGTAGACCTACATTTTTTTTCAAATTTTATTCTATTTCTTTCGATACAGTGGCGCCCGGAGCGATCCCCCAGCCCACGCGACGGCCTTCCAGTGTGAGTGTTTTTGAGAGAGGTAAGTAAAATAATAACAAAGGCTTTACACTGCAACTTTAAATATTTACAATTATTATTTTGAAGTAATTACTAACAGATTTTAATTACTTTGATTTCAATTAACCATTAAACGTCTTCCTAAAGTATAGGCCTATTATGAGACGTAATATTATTTGCCACTGTAAACAAAACAATCTGTATTTTTTCCAACCCATATAGATTGAGCATGTTACGACTTCTATATTTAATTGTATACATTATCTATGAATGGTATTTAAGCGCATATAAGTTTTATTTTCAACGGCGACGTTTTTGCGATGTTAGATAAGTATTACTTAGATAAGTAGCAAATAGAGATCGCTAAATCTCACAACAACTTTAGATTAACCTTAAGGTAGATTTCTCAGAGGACAACAAAACAGATTTGTCTCAGAGACAACAATAAATATGAAGTTTGTTTGATAGGTCATGTTTATATTCTCCTTGATGATGGTTGCTTTACAGCCGTCATTTAAAAAATTATTGTGGTACGTGTTTGTTTGCGTGATATCTATTGTAAATTCCCCAAAGTGGGTTAGGAAATAGTGGCCTTTATTAGTATGCACACAGTATTTGTTTAGGCTATTTTAAAGAAAGTCCAGATTACTATGTCCTTTATCTTGAAAACATTTTCTTACGAACGCATTTTCATTAGAAACCTGATGCAAAATATTTACGAAAATCCTCAAGGAAAGTATTGTGTGTGTTTTTAAAATATAAATGTGTGTAAGTTTTTAAGCAGGCCTAGTAATTTTTTCCAAGAGGAGTAAAACTTTTTGCGTCAGATCTCAGTAGATAAAAGGATTGTTCCGAAAATTTTCGAAACCCAAACACGGCAATTAAAGAGCCCGTTAAAGCTAGCCACTGTTTTCCTCTTCATTTAAAGCTTTTTTGTAGATTATTGCGTTATGTAAATGTGATTTTCAAACGCAATTTGCTGTACATGAATGTTCATATATATCGTATATTTGATCAAATTGATTGATAACGTAGGGTTTAATACAACACCTGTTTTCATTACTCGTAGGCTATGCTACTTTCTCTTTTGAACAGTAGCAATGAATTAAAAATGTACGTAATTTAGCAATGTACTCATTATTGTTATTTAAAACCTACTAGTCCTTCAACGTAGACTTATTTTGTTGTTTTAAAACGACTGGTAATTTTAATGTCTTATAAATGTATAGACTAATAAATTTTAAAAGTATAAATTATAAATAAGACAAGCTTTAAAATTTGTAGTTAAAATATAAAGTTATGCTATTAAATAGGACTAAATTTTCTTTATTTTTAAAACAAATAATTATGTAACTTTAGCTGGTAAAAGTGTAGAATAAATATATTCTCCTAACAATAAACTATAAGGGAAATATCTTTCTTTAAGGACTTTTTTCACCGTAATTTAATCTTATTTCTCATTATAAAGCGTATATTCTTCTGCAGTGCGTACTCTGGACTATCATTTATTTTAAAATTATTAGTATGGACTGTTTTGACATAATAATATATAAAAAATACATTTTGCAATTAAATTCTGTTCAGTTACAGGGAGCTTGAGGCAAAACACGAATACATCCGAATATATCCGACGGGTTGATGATACGGTTCAGGTTATCTCGCTCATCAATTTCCAATTTATTATTATAATCACAATAAATTATTTTGTTTATATTTAGTGGATTTTTTAAACATTGTTTTGATAAAATATATGTTGAAAATTACTTACAAAATTGTTAACGGAAAGGTTGCTTATCCTTAGATTGCAGGCGCAAAAACTTCACAGGAATAATAATAAATGTATTGAGTGTATAGTTTGTGTTAAATGTGTGTTATTATATTTTCGAATATAATATACAAAATAATATTACTTTTAATAAATAATCTACTTCTTTTAAAAATAATCTGTTTCTTTTGTATTGGTATTTAAGATTCTAATAGAATATTCCTGTCGTAATTTAGGTAGTGAATATGACAAACAGTAAATTTCCTTTGTAAGAGTTATTGAACTTACGTGATAGCACTAATCAGTATGAACCTGTTTGGTAATTATCGGTAATCCAGAAGTTATTGATGTAGCAAAAAGCTTATACCTGGTGATGCAGAAGATCCAACAAGACACTGCAAAAAAGCATTTTAGTTCTTATATCCCTAAAATTCAACATTTGAAAAGAAACAGAAATAACCTCAAGGACAACATACACAAATTCAAAGTTCCTATATAAAACAAGCCTTGTTATACTAGATTGTGGTATACTACACTAGAATATAGTTACAAATTATCTGGCTAGAGTAGATTTGCCAATACTATAAAGTTTGCTAACATGTTGATAAACTAAAATGTTGGTCTTCCATTTGGTATACTTTATAGTACCCTGGCATTAAACATAAACCTCCCACATCGCAAGCACTGTTACCTCGTGCATTAGTAAACTTCATTATTTAAAAAGGTCTATTTTACAGGATGACTTGTAGCTATATTACAACACATCTAAATTGCAATGTAGCATAATTTAGTGTATATATATATATATATATATATATATATATATATAAATATCGCAATATGTATTCTTGTGTATTAATAAAGAACTAAGTCAAAATAATATTGTTTAATATTCCTGATGATGTTGGTACTGTTAGCCAACGAAAAGCTTTGAATTGTAAATTCAATTATAATTCTTGTATTTGTATTTTGACTTAGTTCTTTATATATATATATATATATATATATATATATATATATATATATATATATAGAGAGAGAGAGAGAGAGAGAGAGAGAAAGTGAAAGAGCACCCTTTATTTTACAAAGGGTGAGTTAGACAGAGATTAAACATTTTAAAAACCTTTTCATTATTTTAATAATTAGGAAGTTAGAAATAAATTTTATAATTTGTTCTGTATTTCTGAAGACTTTCTACATCACTAAATATAGACCAATGTTTTGTTTAAACATTGATGACGTATGGTAACCAATTAATACAAAATTTTTAAATGCATGACAATTTAAATTATGAGTGATTATGTTTGTTATCAGTTTATTTTTCAAAGTCACTGCCTTGTGTATAGACCTTCATGGTAATTTCACCGACACTCCGAAGTGACAGCTGTTCAACTTGCTCCATTAAAAAAAAAAAAAAAAAATTATTGTCAGATCATCTAAATTAATAGAACATAAATATAATTTACTAAATTTTCTTTTAAATACATTTACTTCAAAACACCCTTCCAAAACTAATTTTACTTTTAGTTAATTTTCAAATCCATTACTATTATTACATATAACGGTATACACCTAAACCGACCGTCCTTTCACCGAGCTCATTAATAACACCAAAATCCTGTTCTGCAGCCAATAAGGCAACGGACAAGTTCGTATTTGGTAAAGCCGCACTCTCTGTCAATGTACAGTTAAATAAGTGTCATTTGCCTGTTTTAAATCAAAGTATCCTCTATAAGGAGACGTCACAGTATAGAGTCATACTGATAGATCGAGCCGATACAAATAGACATCCAAAGTGTATGGATATGTCAGGGAAAGGTTACCGTTGCCGCCAACTTGTAACTTAATTCTTTATTGTTGAATTCGTTAAAACATTCATTAGAAACTTCCTACTGGTTTCAGAGTTGCTTTTAAAACTTAATTATATTCGTCACTTGAATAAAACTTTCTACGATTAATATAAAATAGTATTGTTTCAATTTTAAGAAAACTTGATAAGTTAAACCATGATTCATATAATCATAACATACTGTTGGATTATTATCAGATAAATTAAGAATTTATGATTTATTTTTCTGTAAACTTGACTTAGAACAAAGTGTAATAGTGTTAAATATTTTTTTTTGAAAAAAGAAAAGAATGTTTATAGCTTAAAGCGCTCGTAAAGTTTACAAATTTCCATTTGTCTTGAATTTTCTTCTTCTGTATATAATTTGTAGTTCTCTTGTATCCAATAATTTAAAATCAGAATATCATATTTTCCACACGACTCAGTTCCTCTTCATTATTTCATTATTTAACCTTAAGGTCTATTATATGGCCTCTCACTATAATAATGAACATTTTATAAAAATCGAGAACATCAAAAAGAACGTAGGTCTAAAAAGCTGGCAAGAAAGCGGATCGTATGGTTTAGAAATAAAAGGAATATATCTTTAACTAAATGTTTAGAATAAATTAAAAACTTTTTGAATCATGGAACCTTTTCAATAAATTAATTAGGACATATATTCTAGTAAAAAGAATATAAGTGATTAACCAGTGAATTTGAATTTAATTCAACATAATTCTATAAAATCTGTTTCAGTTCCCAAACTTTTACAATAGATAGAACTCTATAACGTCAAGAATTAAATGTTCTTCATTTCTGTGCCTCAATGTTAAATCATTATTTAGGATCATAAAAATGATCCACACAGAAAACCGAAACAGCGGTCACATTCAAAGAACTAATCAACCGTACTGGACTGGTCCAGACAATGGTCAGTAGACTACTCGTGATGTTTTTGCATTTTTATTTAACTTTTTTGTAACTGAAATTGACATTAAACAAATTTTAAACTGAACACGTGGTCTGTCTTTGGATCCTTACCACTTTAAAAAGTTAAAAAATTATGTTTCAAATTTTGAAAAACATGGTTAATCTGAAAATACCGAAAAATAATATTTGTTTTAAAAATTCCGGATTTACAATTTTCAGCAGAGATGTCTTCCATTCCTCAGATGTAAAAACGGAAATGTGTTTCTGATCTTGTCTCATGTTAGGTGTTAAGGAATTAATACGGTGTGTTTTTAAACGATTACTGTTTCTGGTAAAACGGCATTTTTTTTACCCGGGTCTGCGCTACCAAAACCCGTCCAGCCCTCGTGGTAGTCAACCTCTAGAAAGCTATCTCCGTCTCACATGCGCATACGGTTAGTATCCCTACCGCGAGTGAAGGAAACGGGATTGATTGCCCATATACCAAGCTCATAACCTTCTCCCATGGAGAATCAGGAGATGAAACAGTACAGTAAGTGTCGCGCGGGATGAAAAAACCTGACAAGAAAGAAACACTACCAGGAAAAATCTGTGACAGATCATGCAGGAACCCTGGGGGTTTAGATCACCTTATGTTAAGGGATAAGGAGGGGTATTACCTTATAAATACCCTGTTAGTTGGCTGGATGACATGCATCTTTTCTTCTGCTACCTACTCGAAACTGAAAAGGCATGCAATCAAAATTAGTACTTCTGTTGGGGCTAAGCTGCGACCCTGGGGATGTGCCCCCCCCCCTGGAACATAACTGTGAAGCAGAATCTATTAGTATGTATGTTTTTATTTTTTGCATAACGGTTAGATCTAGGCGGTCAGTAAGGATAGCGGCCGTCTGTGTGTCGTGGTGGGGTCGTATATATCCAGTGAGGAAATCAGTGTGGATGTATGTGCGTGAGCCTGTTTGTAGAACCTTGTTGCTAAGTATTGGAGTTGTTTGATGAATGACACTTTCAAGTCAGTGTAAAGCAGTGTTAACCTTGTACATCTATGTGCCTTCGTGATTATTTTATAGTTTTGGAATAACTGGGGTCTGCGTATACGTGAGTTGCCTGCATGGCCCCAGGCGGGTGAAGCGTACGTGAGTATGTTGCGTAACATAGATACGTATATAGTAGTGGCAGCCCGTAGTGAAAGTGGGCTTCTTCTGTTAAGCATAAGATATAGTTGTGTTAATTTAATTGTTGCTTTCTTTAACGTGTTTGTAATATGAGGGTTCCAAGTCAAGTCTCTGTCGAGTATGACTCCCAGATATTGTCCTGGTTCCCCCAGTGAATGTCCTCGCCTAATAGTTTTAGTGGTGTGTTGAGTTTGTGTGCCCTACGTTTAGAGAGACGCAGAGCCTGGGACCTGGCCACTGTAAAACCAAGGTCAGACATAGTAAAGTGCTGCCATCTGTTAGCGATAATTCTGCTTATAGTAGTTTGAAATAATTTGCAGCTCTAATTCCCAGGTGTTAATATCTAGGTACCCTTATTTATAACCAATAATATCAGTATACAAATCTTTATGGCAATTACTGAAAATACGTTGACTATTACTCCCTATGAAGTGTATTGCATTCAATATAAAAAACTTGTGAACAGAAATAATATTAAGGAAAGGATATAAAATAATCTATGGTCTGGAAAATAGAGGGGAATATATAGGTCGTATAGTGTAAAAGAAGTCAGACGAAGGACTTTTTCACTTGGTTACAGGCAAACATCCGTTCCCTCGTGATAGAGACAGAGGTAGCTCGGCAATGCTAGGTCAGCATCGGGGATCTAATAAGCAGAAACAAGTTTTTATATAACCTTAAAGTAATAAACTTTTGTTGATTGATATATATTTTAAGCATTATGAATACTGAAACTTTTGAAATGCAACTGCAGCATAAACAAGAACTGTAATTTGGCATTGTGATGGTACATTTCTAAGACTCCTTTAAATAAAAGTAAAGATGGGGTAGATTTCTTTCCGGCATCACTGTAACTATTTATAAAAGCTAGGAAACTATCTAAAATAATTATAGTTTCTGGATAAGGTCATGAAACCCTTTGGTGTGAGATATAGAGAAGGAATATCCATCATAGTGTAGAGTAGAATAAATACAGATTTCTATCGCAATCATAAACATATTCCACGTTCTAGGAAGAGAAATAAGACAGAATAAATGGTGCAAGTAGAATTAAGAAAAAGACAAAATTACCTCATATTATAATTTTCTTAGAATATATAGAAGTTATTGCATCAAGTGAGCACGTATGTTTTCTGAAGTAAACCTCTTCTCTAACGGGGTCATGAAGAGTCTGTCCACTTCGCGAAAGTCTAGTTGAATGGATTTGTTCATGGCCATTCCTCCCAAGGGGTCTTGAAAGAATTATGCCACAATTTTCCTCATCCTAACCATTGTTGTGGATTCTGAGCGTAGATCCACTACTACTCTCTGTTCACGAGATAACCCCCCCCCCTACTATTCACATCACCCAGAAGAGGTTTAAGTCCCTACATTAGAAATACCCAAAATTCATCGTTCCAATTTTAATATATGTACTGCCGAAGCAAGTACAAACCCAAAATTCATATCGCAGCGTATTATAAGTCTATATAACGTATGAATAGAATAAGAGGTTCAATATACTAAGAGGAATGTTCAAGAGAGCATTAAAAACCAAACTGAGAGGTACTACAGTTGCCTATATCTAAAGTATTTGCCGCGACAAGCCTACACAGTAGTTACTGTGTTCCTATTGCGACTTCTGGAACTCATACGCATTTCTCTTGTGGTATAAATAATTCATTTTACTGAAGAGAACATTGGATATTCTCCATGGAACAAATCACTTCTCGTATAAGCAATAAGCCGCCGTAGCTGACATGGTAGTACATGGGATAGTTACACACCACTCCGGAAGGTAGCGCTTATTCATCATTCATTTTATTATGCCAAACAATAATATATATTAACATATCAAACATAGCTTGTAATTATTTATTTTAGTAATTTAATTTTAGTTCAGAATATATTCCGAGGAATATATGGAAATATAATTTACTTTAAATTAGTTAATTAATATTACTTTGACAAATATTTTTTGACGTACTAAAAGTTTGTAAATCTTGTTTTTAAAGAAAATAAAAAATCGAGTTGTCACAAACTTAAAATAAATAAATGCATGTAAAGTTTAAAAGGTCCAAAAGTTGTACTTTTGCACTATTATTATTTAAACGTTTTCGTTATATAACACAACTGTTTCTTTACAATTTACAAGCAATATTTCATGGGAAATATTGTAAGGAAATAGTACGACGTACTAAGAAATTTAAGGGATGGGGCTAAAATTGTAAAATATAATATTCAACCGTCACCTCAAAATACTACCTAAGGAAATGAGGACTTGGGTAAGACATTAGAAACAAACAGTCCTTATACAAATACATACAACCCAGTAAACGTTCACATAAACCGAGTAAAAAGATCCCAATAATTAATAAAGGCCTAATGTTCTGTAAAATACGCTTCAATAAAACTAAAAATGCATTAAAATCCTATGTTTCATTTTATAATAAAATATTTAATACTATAAGGATTTTTAAAAATATAAAAGAATGAAACAAATTCTTTAAATGAAAACACTAAAAACTTGTCATTTAAAATAAATGATGGATAAGACATTAACGTCTTTTGAGCTTCAAAGATTCCATTAGGGTTGATCGTTTACCTGTATGACTGCTGTTTACAGGGTTGAAAAGGCACCATCTACACGCTTCCAT
Organism: Prosapia bicincta; assembly: GCA_036971475.1. Classification (NCBI taxonomy): domain Eukaryota; kingdom Metazoa; phylum Arthropoda; class Insecta; order Hemiptera; family Cercopidae; genus Prosapia; species Prosapia bicincta. The sequence goes on from JBAIZL010000002.1 coordinate 309,226,984, forward strand.
CATTAAACATAATTATAATCCTATAATATAAATTTAGTTAGTATCCAAAATAATAATAATAATCTACAGAAATATTAAGAAAGGAGTGACCAATAATAGTTTACTAAAGTACCGACAAAGAGGGCTTAACCATTATTATATTTCGGGGGTAGTCATAAACCAGGGCTGTAGGAAACCTATTGACGAAAAAGAGTCCAAGTATTTTAAGATTTAAGTCTAAGTGACCAAGAATATCCTAGGAAAGTAACACTGTACCGTGTGGGAAACTATTTGTAAAAGGCGAAAGAACCACCGATATAACTTAAATACGTAAAGGGGGATATTCTGCTGGTTCTTAAAAACTAAAATCATCTAGCAAAAGGACTAAGTTTTTGGGGAACTTCAGAAGAGTGCAAACGTATTGGGAGGGGACAAAGTTGAAGGCATTATTTTAAAAGAGGTGAATAGGTTAAGGTAATTGTTAATTATTTATGTGTAAAAGTGCATTGAAGCAGTTAACGCAAAAGCCGATTCCAGGAACACAACAATAAGAACAATCTTTCTTACATTAGATTTAGCCAACAGAAATTTATAAATTAATAAATTCAGAACATTTTAAAATTCATTGTATTTATAAGAATTAATCTAGATTATTAAAATTTTCTAATTTATAGAAGATCCCGTAATAGCGTCCCGAGAGAAAAAGAAATTTAACACTGTAACTATTAAACTTTATTGTATTACAAATCTAAAACCTCAAGAGTTCACATTTTTGTAATTGTATTAGTAACCTTTGTCATCGTATTAATGTAATTTGGCATAGTTTGTAATAATTGGATGTCAGATGATTGAATGTAAGTGATGCTAAATTTATATGATTGTTAATTATTTAAAAACCTGAAGGAATGACTATAGAAAAGTAAGGTAATTAAGTATAGCCTAAAGGTAAATTATTTTAAATAAGTTAGGTTATAATATATATATATATATATATATTATAACCCAAGTTATTTAAAAGAAGTGTAACCTTTAGGTTATAATTAATTACCTTACCTTTCTATGATCAAACCCTCAGGTTTTTAAATAATTAACAATCATATAAAATTTAACATCACTTGCATTTATTCCTCTGCCGGTTAATTATTACACGTTATATCAAATTATATTATTTCTATGCAGTGACAAAGATTGATAGCTTAACTAATATTACAATTACTAAAAAGTTGGACTCTTGAGGATTTAGGATTTAATACAATAAAGTTTAATAATTACAGTGTTATTTGCTCTTTCTCTCGGGTCGTTATTATGGATCTTTTATAAATTAGAAAGTGGTGGGAAAACAAGTTTAATATTTTATACTAATGAATATAGAATTGTTCTGAATTTACTAAGTTTATAAAGCTCTGTCGGCTAAATGTAATGTAAGAAAGATTGTTGTTATTGTTGTTGAGTTCCTGGATCCTGACCGTTGATAGCGGCTTCGTTGCACTTTTACACAAAACTAACTTACTTCTTTAATTCTTTACTAAATCATTTACGTCGCACTTTTAAATTTTACAAATAAAATACTTTAACTCTATTTAACAAATTTACCCCTTTTTAACATTGCTTACACTTGGTCCTCCTCCCCAATACGTCTGCCCGCTTCTGAAGTTCCTCCAAGACCCTTCTTTCCCCGATCAATTTAGTTTTTCCCATAATCTCTCCCCCTTACGTATTTTAGTTAAATCTGGCGATTCCCACACCTTTTACAAATAGCTTTTCTAACGGTACAGCGTTCCTTTCCCAAGTATATTTTGGTCACTTGGAAACTCCCAACTTAAAATACTTGGACCCTTCTTTTGTTAATAGATTCCCATAGCCCCTTTATGACTAGCCCAGAAATAGAACAGTGGTAAAGTACTTTGTCAGTACTTTAGTAACTATTCTTGTCGCTCTTTGCCTAATATTTCTACAGATTATTATTTTTTTTTATACCAACTGAATTTATTCCCTGGCCTTATACGTTTATGTTATAATATATATTACACCTTAATGTACTTAAACAAGTATCTTACTTGGTATATTTGAGGGTCGACTTTCGAGAACAATTAAGTACATGCACTCATTTTCAAGCTTCATTTACAAGCTTGAATATGAGAGCACGTAATTAATAGTTTTCGTAATTAATAATAAAGTGGACTCCCAAATATACCAAGTAAGATTCCTGTTTAAGTACATTAAAGTGTAAGTAATAAGTGAATACAAAAAAAACAGTGTTACAAAATTTATATATATATATATATATATATATGAATTATAATTTTTTATTTTATTATTTATACCTATAATAATTGGCAAATTTCATATTTTTATTTAACATATGAGAGGCGGCAACGAAAAAGAAATAAAAACAATATTTAATCTGTTAAAAGTTTGTTTTTAGTTGACTTTGAAGGGAGTAGCTTTCTATCAGAAAGTAGGGACATATGACAAACAAAATATTGTGGTTTGAAGATGTTTTGTTCTCTACCATTAGTCCACCATAGTTTCCCCCAAATTAATGAATTCGAATATAGCTGAACATTTAAAAGATTAACAGTTAATTTTAAAATTATTTCTGCATAGTCATCAAAGAGCTCCTTACCAGTGAAGAGAAAAAACGAAACTATGATTTTATAACAAAACTAATAAAAGAATTCAGAAGAGAAATAAATAAAGGTAAGATAAAAAATAACAAATCTCTTTAAGTAGGTCATATACTTTCAAAGAATGTTACAAATTAGATTCAATTGCAATTTTATGTTTCCATTTATTAAAACCGGGTTTTGTTAAAACCGTAACCTGCACGTATAAAATACTGCATTTATATTGCTGATTCTTGGATGTAATGTAGGACAAGACTGCACGTGATCACACATCACTTCATGATGGCATCTGCCTGTTACAAGAGTTAAACATGTATGAGGAAGATATGTGTGCACTAGACGTTATGCGGCTCACGTACATCGGCATTTACAGGACTATCTGCGAACTAAACGTACAACAGATTAACACTATTCGAACATCGTATCTGTGAGTACAATTTAATTGGACAATTTCTACACAGTACTCAACTGCCGTCAAGCTTTGAACTGAATCTACTAAAACATGACAGGTTAACACCATTAAACATTTGTGAGCCAAATCTAACATTGCTGTACTGTAAATGCTGTTATCTATAAATCTTTTACGAGGTCTAACGTCTGGAGAAGTTATTAGCGCACGATAGATTAATACAAATACGTTATATGTAGTATCTGTGCTCAGAAAGTTAAGAACGCTCCTTTAGCAGTTAATAAGATCTTAGCCATTTCAGTGCCCCGGTCAATTAAACAAGTGCCAGCTCATTTTTAGAAATTTTGTAAACGTTTGGGAAAAATCACTGTATAAACAAAAGTAGACCGAGTTCTATTGTTATTATTATTTATTTGGTTTTGTTAGCAATAAATTAGAGAAAAAAATTATCAAAGTTAACGCCTAATAAAGGTTATATTAACGCTATATATTAACGCAAAATAACGCTTTAATATGTTATAAGAAACACATTTTATTCATAAGTGGAAGAATTAAAAATAATTCAATATTTTATAATGTAATCTCGTTCGTTTGAGACATTATCATCTCCTACAAAAACATTTACTGCGCTGTAACACATCTTAGTTTGAACGCACTAATTTCCACCTCGAGAAAAATAATATAACAAACAAAACTTATTTTTTCAAGCATTGTTCTATGTATTAAATTATTAGTAATAGGCTTATCGATGGTTGCCCAAAAATTAAGAGCTATGGGGGGGGGCCTAAATTCAAGGAGATTCCTATATGTTAAGGAAAAAGAGAAAGTCGAACGAATCAAGAGTTTTCTTTAAACTTAACAGTTATTTTAAAATGGATTTGTTAGGGTAGTCTGTATGAAAATATAAGCATTGTTAAAAATAAGAGAATAAAAAAAGGTTATAAATTTTATTATAATTAAATGAAGTAAGTACTTGTCATTTAATATAAATTATTGGAAATATCCACCCTACTCGAGACGCGTACAGACTTAAAGTTTCCAATAGCGACGAGTACCAAACAGGTCCAAAATTAGAATTGCAAAAGTGAGAAGTGGAAACTAAGAAACTTTGGGTCACTCAAAGGAGCAGGACTACGACAGGAGAAAAATTACATAATATATTCCAGATTTTAAACCCTGTTAAAACTATGTAGAAATTACTGTAGAAGTAAACTATACTCAGTAAATGTTATACTACTAGATTTACATAAACAATTTTAAATATTATAGATAAATAAAACCTGAAAACGTTTTATTTAAATCTTAACGGATTTAAATAAAAAGGTTTATAGTAGTAGGTTTGAAGAGATTTTATTTATTTATAATAAAAAAAATTACACCAAAGATTATATAAATTTAAGTTACTATAATTTCAAATATGATGTTTCAGAAGAAACTGACTAGGAAAACTTTTCAGAATAAATCATGTTATTCCCATTAAATATTTTTATGAGAAATATAATTAAAAGAGACAATTTTATTTGATGTGTTTGTTTGCATGTGCGTGTGTGTGTATGTGTGTGGGTGTGTGTGTGTGAGAAAAATAGCGCAGAATTATATTTGCAGCACGATTTCATATTAAAATTTATTCTTTCAATTCCAGAAGGCTAAACAAACCTTCATATTCTAAACACGGATCTGATACACTCTAAATTTTATCTGTGGGCAAGACAGGTTATTGTGTAAAGGAAGCAGCAGGAGGTCTTTTGCAGTCGGTCACGTGACCTCTTCACATTTATTCGCCTCGAACTCGCCATTATATTAATTACACACTTCTGTGGGCGCGATAAAATTGGAAACTAACGAATACATTTCACAAAATACTTCTCTACTGCACAACTTATTTGCATACTTTAAAGCAAACTTTCCTTTTCCTTTCTCTTAACCTAAAAAAATACTTGGCCTCCGTTTTTTTTTGGCAGGATCAACGACTCCGCTATCATAACGTAATCCTTAATAAATCACAGATACAATCTGGAATCTTGTGAAACATGATTATATATTCGGTATCACTTAAAGAAAGTACAAAGAGTCGAATTAATACTAAATTCATAAAAATACCTTTATTATAAAGGGGAAACAACCGTTTCTACAAATTGTATATCAACAGAATATAAAAAAAAAACTTTTATTCCCAAAAAAATTAAATATCATTCTTACAGATTGAATTTTGAATGTAATATTTCACTATTTAAAAAATGTTTTTATTTCTCTTAAAGTAAAATTACTATTTTATCATATGCTTTTACCAGTAGGTCTATCATTTGCACATGCGATAGGTAAAACTGATTGTTTTCGACCTTTTATACTGTCATCAAACTCTTTCTAACACAATATCTATTTAGTCCACTCATATATGAAGATATTTTACCATCGCCGTTAATGTTTATTCACGGGTATTATCGATAAATAATAATTGAAGATTGCCACATTAAAAGTAATTTGGAAAACAACCGTATCTAGACTGTGAACTTTAGATGCGCAACTGAATACACAGGAAGTAGAACAACCAATAAAAATATATAATAAATCGTATAGCTTCCCTGAGGAAGATGAAGGTTTCCATAAGTAGAAAGAGCATCACAAAATTTGACATACTTGTAAATTTCGATGTTTAGAAAAATATATTTATAATTTGTAAACTTAAAGTTTATTTTGATTCAAAGGAATTGTATACTTCAAAATATTTATATAAAGTATATTTAATTAAATATTATAGGTGGCCATTGTACGCTGCTCATCGAGTCTTGTAAATAAGCCTTTTGCTACTAAGGGGACGTAGGACTTAAATAAATAAATTTACAGATTATAAAAAATATACTTTTCCTTAAATGGGCTTACAACTAACTGGTACTACGCCGGCTAAAACAGCCCGTGTTGTAGGATGTTAAAGTAGTTGTATAATTTTGAAATTTCGTCCTAATCTTGAACTAACCTGAATGAGTGATCGATAGATTCTAGCATAGCTACAGATTCTTCCACTCATTTTATATTTATCTAATACTGTTCTTCGACAACTTTACCAGGTGTAATCGTTAGGATAAACTATGTTGTTAGCTTCTACTTTGATCCGCGTAATTTTTTAAAATGTAATAAAATGGTATAATTTAATTAGGCACAAAACAAAAAAACGGCACAAGATACGAGTTGTGAAAATAAATCACAGTCGAAATGGGCAAAGTATTTATTTAAAGATTATACTGCTAAAAAGACAGATATTTTCACTCTGTTCAATTTGTGTGATACGTTTTTTTAAATGTTATTGGAATGTGTTTTATCATCATAAAAAGGGTTTTCGATTTGGTACATGATACTCGATGTTTATAGCCTTTTTTTAATAGTAGACTACAGTAATATTAAAGCTAAGCACTTGTAAATATTAACAAACTTGTCTATAGTAGCACTTACGTATATTTGGTGAGGACGGCAGTTTCGGGAGATGTATCCTATTGTTAACTCAGACCGTAACTGATCTCAAGGTTTACGTAGGTTAGGGTATTAGGGTGGGGTGGGATATTATGGTGGTGTGGGTGTATTTTGTGAGTATTAAGAGTTATGATGTCAAAAATTGTGTGTGAGTTATAATGTAATTGTGTATTGAGGATGCGTGTAGGTTGTAATTTGACGTGTCTGTATATTTCGTATTGTTCGGTTGTGTAGTGTTGGTTATTTCTGTGTTGTTTATGAAGAATTTGTAGGTTAGATTCGAAACAGAACAACAAACCTATCTCAACTTTCTAGACCTTACAATTAAACGTACATACAAACAAACACATTAATTCAACATATACCGAAAACCCACTAGTACCAATACGACCATTCACAGCTCCTCAAACCACCCCACCAACATAAACTAGCCGCTTACAACACCATGATGCATCGCCTGCTTAAAACACCGTTAGACAAAGAAGAACACTACCAGGAGTTAAACACCATAAAACATATAACACAAACTAACAGATACAACACAACAATTATTAACAAATTATACAACCGCCTAAAAAAAACCTAATAGCCCAAATACAAACACACAACACGACAATCCCATAAAATACTTATCAATACCATACAGATCATCCAAAACCCACAATCTAACCAACACACTACGAAAATACAACTACAAAATAGCTTACTCCACACACAACACTCTCAATAAACAATTTAAACCAAACAACAAAATCGACGACATTTACAACGACACTGGAGTTTACAAACTAACTTGCAGTTCGTGCCTCAGTTTTTACATAGGCCAGACAGGGAGGTCCTTCTACACACGTTACCATGAACATATAAAAACACTAACAAATGATAACTACTAATCAAACGTCGCCGATCATCTGAACTCCACAAAACATGAGTACATAGACATAACATCTAACCTACAAATTCTTCATAAACAACACAGAAATAACCAGCACTACACAACCGAACAATACGAAATATACAGACACTTCCAACTACACCCTACACACATACTCAATACAAAATTACATTATAACTCACACACACTTTTTGACATCATAACTCATAACTCCTAATACTCACAAAGTACACCCCCCCCCCATAATATCCCACCCCACCCTAATACCCTAACTTACGTAAACCTTGAGATCAGTTACGGTCTGAGTTGACAATGGGACACATCTCCCGAAACGGCCGTTCTCAACAAATATATGTAAGTGCTACTATAGACAAGTTTGAAAATATTTACAAGTGTTTAGTGAAACCTAGTAGCTCACGTGAAGATGGAATCAACAAATATAATATTACAGTTTAAGTAAAGAAAACGTTAAATTTTTTGAAAAAAAGTGTTAAAATTTATTGTGGAACTAACACCAACTCAATTTTTTTAAATTTCAAAAATTCTCTAAAAATTGAATTAACTCTATTTATTTTTGAACTCTATATTTTATAAATATTTACAAAATATTGTTTCCTATCAGTCACACTATATTCCCGTTAATAAATCTACCATCTGTTCAATAAATTTCAGGATTCTGTTTTAAAAATTAAACATAAGTATATAAATAAAATTAGTAAAGGTAGATTAGACTAGAGGTTTTCTAAATGTGAGTTTGTTCTAATGATGAAATCGTTTTAATCTTCGAAATGTACGAAGGATTATTCTTACATAACTTCATAATTCATTACCAATGTTTTACTATGGAGTATCTTAAAGAACATATTTCAAATTTAATTTCAGTTAGGTATATTCATTAATAGAAAAAATTTTCAATAAACTATCTCAGACGTCAACACAAATTATTTCTGGTGATGTATAAAGCTCTTAAAAACACTGAAAAAGTTAAGGATTTTTCTCAAAAGTACACCTTAAATATCCCTTTACACACAATGGACACTTAACTTTATAAAGTTATGGATATGTTTATAAAATAAAGTATTTCGTTATACTAATGTAACATGCTAAATAATGTTTTGTTATAATTCAGCTCTTGCATAAATATTTGTTTTATTTTAGCTAATGTAAAATCGGCCTAATTTAAAAGAAATTTTTGGTTCTAGAAATGTTATAAGACAGTGCTAGGGAAAATGCTATGATAAATACCTAACCAAGGATAGGCTCTGTTTTGTGCTTCTGGTCCGTTTCTCTTTCCTCAGCTATGGTAGATGAAAGATCGGCATGGGCTGGAATTGTTAAATTTTTCTATTAAAGGCTTGATTAAACTCGTAATAAATTACTTTTCAAAATTTATTAACAAAGTGAAAATGATTGGGTAAGTTTTAATTAGTAGCTTTGTCTCGTTTCTTTTATATATTAAAAAAAAAAATAATTTGTTAAAAGAGTAAAGCCGTGTAATGTTTTAAATGTGTAAATTAAGTCAAGTAAGTTTAAATGATTGCCAAGGTATGTTCAAAATTCAACTTCTTGATATGTTTCGATAGAATCGAATCAGTAAATATACAAAACCAGTGTGTATCAGACCTAACGTTGCCTAAAAATATGTAAAGGATATGAATGTTTATAATTTTAATTAATATTGCCAGACATTTAATATGTTAGACCAAAGCTTAAAGATGTAATTTTTGAAAAAATATTTTTTAAACAAAATCTTCTTTTGAAAATTGAAACGAGAACTTTACTGTAACCTATCACTCTTCAGAATGATTTTCAATACACATCGAATCTGCCTAAGTCAAATCATTAAATATAATTGGTAAGGTAAACAATTGGTAAGGTAAACGATCCAATATAATTGGATTGTAAAAAATTTTAATAATAATTAATATATGAACAAGTTTTATTATTTTTAAATAATTAAAGAAAAAATACATTTACAAATACCGGAGGGTTACACTAAAATACAATGTTGTTAATATAAACATATTGGTTTAAAAACTTTACAATTTTAAATGTAATGAATGCAAACTTAAGTAACAAATAAATGTTTAAAATATAAATTTACTTTACAATATGTTTGGAGATCAAAGTAAAGAATTGTTGGGCGACGATTAAATTAAACGATTGTTGAAATCATTCAATGATTACCCTGTCAAAATTACAACTTATATAATTAACAGTGCCATCATTACAAGGTATTGATTAATACAAGTTATTAATCACATAGTAACACAATAATAAAGTTATATACTCTAGATTAAACCTTTATCTATAATTCAATGGCAGGTCATCATCATTAAAAACACACGATGTTATTAAACATTAGAATTCCTTGCAGCTATACCCTTCTTACGATCATGACCTGGTCATCCAAATCTATATAAGGCTTCAGTGTTGGTTATATAACTTTGTTAAAGGATATTTTTTAAAATAAATGTCTAGTACTGTGGTAATGCAGATATTGATAATTTTATCAGTCACTAGCGTTAATGTCCTTATCTCTAGTTATTGTTTCTGTATTATGTTAATTTCCCATTCTGTTTCCGAAAACTATCAAATATCGTCCTAAAATTAGAAGATTAATTTAAGCATAAAATTAAAAATAATGGTTCACAGTAATTAAAGTGAATTGTAAACAAATATTTTGTAAAACGTTATTCAAGTTACCGAGCAATTGATTTATAATTATTTACATTACAATAATAGCACGCCTCTTTTAAAAGCGTGTTGTGGAGTTTAGACGGAAGATCGTTCCTTCCAGACGTTCGTACTGTAATTATCTTCACGGCAAATCAAACTCGGCTTCCAATTCCAAATAATTGCACGTAATTATAACAACTAGTGGTGAGGTTTGCAGCTTATCATATTATTAAACATTTTAAATATCTTAGCATATCGCTAAGGGGTGTTGGCAGAAAGTTGGGCAATATCCGATATTAAATCTTAATTAACGATTAAAACCAGTAATTGAATGTCCGCCGGCAACTGCATCAGCAGTGCATGCTATTTTATAGGTTAAATTCCTCCGCCTAAGCCTTTAATACGTGTTATTACTCGCAATTTAATGTCAGAACATAAACACAGGTTGCAGAATTTTTACCAGGTAGTTTTATTAGATTATTGATTGATTAGTTTGTATCCGGCACGATTACTGAAGCCTCTAATCCTTTGCTACAAATAACAGACAAGAATTAATCAAAGATACTTCTGTGCTTAAATTTGAACTTTTATCATTTTAATTTTTAAATCTTTATTTTCACATTGAACTTGAGATTGTATACGTTTGAATTATAATACACTTTTATACTTTAAAATGTACTCACATTTACCTAAAGTAGTACTTGCTTTAATTTTGTATGTGGAAGCGTCAAACGTGTCCCGTTGTCAACAAGAATAACATATAATCTTTTATGTTACGCAGACAGTATTACTGAAGGTGGGCAAAATACGTATATATTTGATTGGTTTACAAGATTTACGGGGTAATTAGTTTATGTGAAATATCGTTTTATTAAGAACTGTAGTTTAATAGAGTGTGGCTAGAAATCTTTTATTATTACAGCGACATCTGTTAAAAGTGTGAGTGTGTTTAAACTCTTATCCTGTACCTAGATTCATATTCCTCTTACAGTCATCATACACCTCTATGTTGTGTGTGTGTGTGTGTGTGTGTGTGCTTGCGCGTGCTTGCGCGCGCGCGCGCGTGTGTGTGTGTGGGTGTGTGGGTGTGTGTGTGTATGTGTGTGTTTGCGTGTTTCAGAGTTACATTCGATAGATAGTTAAATCTTTCTATGAACTTTGGATATAAATGTCCGCTAAATAAATATAGTTAATACGTTCTACAATATTCGGTTAACTAAACAATGCACGCCTATTTCAGCTAATAGTGATTTATTTATTGCCCATAAGAGGATCTGCCGAGTTGGGAATGGTCTACAAAGCGGATCTGACGTATAGAGAACGCGAGAACGCCTGTTTACTTTATATGAGACCCTGTCCGCAACTCCATGCCCCCAGATTTCTGATTCAATGTTTCCTTCAAGTTCTATTACCAGAAATATCATATCCTTTTCCTAATTCTACAATTATTCCACTTCCCCTTAGGGAAATGTAGCAGGTATAAACCCTGTGACTCCGGTAGCAACTAAATCTACCTCAGATGTGCTATCCTCCAGATATTCAGCCCAGGTGGTTTTATGTCACTCACTACCTTGATCCTATTAAGGCGATAATAACTAAATGGAATAAATCTGCTTAAAATCACAAGCTTCTCTTATCGGTTGTAGTTTACAGTGTTGCCAAGTGGATGCTTTGAATATTTAGACCACTTGTAGTAGGTTTTACACTTCTTAACGTTCTTAGGTAACCGATGAGTGCATCTCGCATTTTTATTTTTAAGTTAGTTCGTCGAGACCTAATTATAAGAAGCGGTTTCCTACGTTGGAGATGGGGCAGAATCATTGTGTAAAAGCTAGATACCAAATTTAACTTTTATTTTTTACAGTAAGTTGAAAAGCTATTGTTAACAATTTTGCATGCAAACATTTACCGAAAAACACATGCGAAATCACGTGATACTTCCCTGCTATGAACATAATTTTTTATTATTTATACAAATTAAACAAAATAATAAATTATATTTATATTCACCATCGAAATATATCATTTAATATATTTTGAAATCAATAGTGCATATATGTTGGCATTTGAAGTATGTTTTATTTCGAGATATCACTTTCCATTTCTCTTTGAAATGAAATATTAATTTATAAGACACGGAGTAAAGAGATTTAGAGCATTAGACAACATCAATTGTTCTAATACACCAATAATAATGCGCATCAAGTAATAACACTGAACACTGGCTTAATGTCTGATATAGGTAGAAGAATGTGCTTGCTTAAGAGCGTGGCATGTTGACCAGTTGGTCTCCAACCTGTGATCGGACTTGAGAATCCGTGATCTGAATTAAAAATCAGTGATTAATTTGAAACAACATGCACACTTTGACTTGTTAAAACGATTTTTGTTGTAAAAGTCTAACTGTAAGCAGAACACACTTTTCTTGTATTTCATTTATTTAAAAATAAATAACAAATATAATACTATTTCCGGAACAATTTTCCGGAAACATGATTACTAATTTCCCGAAAGTTAGTTATTATGAATATTGTTTAAATTAGTATTTCAATACGTTAAGCAAATATTATGCGTATATATTCAATTAAACCGAATATGTGATTAGGTATAAACGGTCACAAAAATGAACAAGCTAGACCCACAGTTTACAGAAAATTAAATAACAATTAACTTACTGCAAACAACGTAAACCTAACAAGGCCATATTATTAAATATCAACTTATTATTCTTAGACATATATAAAAAACTAGACAGCAACGTATTAAAAATCAACGTATTTGAGAATGTTTCAAGTTTCAAGGCTGGCATGCGTTGCTGATGTATACACATAAAAACCAGAGTCTATATTATACACAGAAAATGTTGTATTATAGCAAGCTCATTGTTGTAAAAAATTACAAAAAAATACTTTTTAATTGATACTATCATTATTTTATATTGATAATAATTATTTAATAAGTTGTATTACTCAAGTATTTTAATCTAAATGTATGTTTTTATGATTTTGTTCATTAAACCACTATCATTATTTATAGGCCAAGCTGTATAAATATCAATAAATTGAACTTTCCTTCTGTATTCTACGCAAAATCCTATTTTAAAACCTATCTGAGTCAAAATTTACAAACCCATCTAAGGAACCGAATTATGCAAGAGTAACGCTATAGAGATGAAATTCATTTTAATCATTAGGTAAAATAAAAAAGGTTATTTTTAAAATTTTCCAAAACCATTAATTTATTACAACGAGATGTAACGATTTTTTAGCTTTTAATTACTGATTTCTAAAATTATATTTAACACTTTTACATGTCATAAAAGAGTTTTTTTTACATCGTTTAAATTACCACAGCTTTTTAAATAACGTTATTCGAAATTACAATTTTGTGTATAGTCATACACCGCAAGTATCTTATTAATTAAAATAAAATAAAAACCTCTTTATTATTACAAAATAATTACATGTTATAGTAACTATAGCGATAATATGTTGTTATTATTATTATTACTATTGTTAAATAATAACAGTAATAACTATTATAAATAGTAGCTATTTACATTACTATTACATTACATCTATTTACATTACTATTACGTTACATCTATTTACATTACTATTACATTACATCTATTTACATTACTATTACATTACATCTATTTAGATTACTATTACATTACATCTATTTACATTACTATTACATTACATCTATTTACAGTTCTATTACATTACATCTATTCACATTACTATTACATTACATCTATTCACATTACTATTACATTACATCTATTCACATTACTAATACATTACATTTATTTACATTATTATTACATTACATCTATTTACATTACTATTATATAAGATCTATTTACATTACTATTACATTACATCTATTTACATTACTATAACATTACATCTATTTACATTATTATTATATTACATCTATTTACATTAGTATTACATTACCTCTATTCACATTACTATTACATTGCATCTATTCACATTACTATTACATTACATTTATTTACATTATTATTACATTACATCTATTTACATTACTATTATATTACATCTATTCACATTACTATTACATTACATCTATTTACATTACTATTACATTACATCTATTTACATTACTATTACATAACATCTATTTACATTACTATTACGTTACGTCTATTTACATTACTATTACATTACATCTATTTATATTACTATTACAATACATCTATTCACATTACTATTACATTACATCTATTCACATTACTATTACATTACATCTATTTACATTACTATTACATTACATCTATTCACACTACTATTACATTACATCTATTCACATTACTATTACATTACATTTATTTACATTATTATTACATTACATCTATTTACATTACTATTATATTACATCTATTCACATTACTATTACATTACATCTATTCACATACTATTACATTACATCTATTTACATTACTATTTCATTTCATCTAATTACATTACTATTACATTACATCTATTCACACTACTATTACATTACATCTATTCACATTACTATTACATTACATTTATTTACATTATTATTACATTACATCTATTTACATTACTATTATATTACATCTATTCACATTACTATTACATTACATCTATTCACATACTATTACATTACATCTATTTACATTACTATTTCATTTCATCTAATTACATTACTATTACATTACATCTATTTACATTACTATTACATTACATCTATTCACACTAATATTACATTACATCTATTTACATTAGTTTTTCATTTAATGCCCACATAATATGCATGTTACGACTATTAATCAAAACCATAATTACAGTAAACCCTCCGGGTCTGGGTGTAATGAACGGTTTAGTGAATAAATCTTTCAAGTTAATACGTTCAGACAATAGTGTTGTGTTTGCGTGATTGTCCGGGTCAGAGCGACTGCATACACATTAGGTTGTTCGCTTGAGGGGAGCACGATATCTGGATCATGTCGTTTTTCGGCCGTTTGCGTAGTCCGTCCGGTTTCAATGAAATCAAAAAACTATTTAAGTCTGATTAGTTTGATTACTCCTTGATAAGTGATTGTGTAACATTAATGACAGTGAACAAAAAGGAACAAACGAAAATATATCGTCATTTTAATAAATAAATTTCATTAAAATATTGTGATAGAAATCTTTTATGTGGTTTAGTAGTGGTTTAGGCCTACACCTCTTTGTAAAACCAATAAAGAGTAGGTCTATATCAGGTGCGCAAAGGGGCGCACTCACTACCATAATACTCCCTAAAACCTCTACCTGGGGGTTTATGTCCCTTCTTCAGTCTTATATATATTTATATCCATTTTTTATTCTTTGTAGGCGATGATAATCATACAGGCTCAGATCCTTACGAATACAATAAATAAACTAACGTGGTGTAACTACTTGACTTGCTAATTGTTTACATGGTTAACGAAAAAATAAAATTTAGTTCAGCAAAATCTTCTGTGTATAGTGGCTGAGTGAGTACAATGGCAGTAAGATTGTAGTTATGTAAGGAAGAAATCATGAGAAATGTA
Source organism: Prosapia bicincta (assembly GCA_036971475.1). Classification (NCBI taxonomy): domain Eukaryota; kingdom Metazoa; phylum Arthropoda; class Insecta; order Hemiptera; family Cercopidae; genus Prosapia; species Prosapia bicincta. The sequence goes on from JBAIZL010000002.1 coordinate 309,242,613, forward strand.
TAGATTAGTTAAGACAGAAATGAAAAAAATTCTAGTCTGTACAGAATTTGCTTTTAATAACAGTAATAATTTATTTAGAAATAGATGTTCATAGCAATAATTATACTTAAGTACTAACAAGAAAAAACATTCAAGTCAATTCCCACTTTGGTTGAAGCAAAATTTTTTTAAAAATATTTTAATTTTATAATTACAATTAATATAAATATGTATACACATATGATAGGATCACAATTAGGGATGGGCCGATTCCTAAAATTTTCGATTCCGATTCCGATTCCGATTCTAAAATTTTCCGTTCGATTCTCGATTCTTTAGTCGATTCTCGATTCTCGATTCTTTCAAGTTATATTAGCTTACATTCTAGTTCTCTAATAATTAATTTAGTTAACATCTTGGTCATATGGCAAAACCTTTTAAAAGTTCTGTTTTAATGTAATAGGCTACACAAAACCTTCAACCTTGATTTATCAATAGGAATTTTTTTAAACATAAAAACATATCATAATAAAGTAATGACTTATTTTAAAGTTAAAAATGTGAACTTTACTTATTTTATGATGTTTGAAAAAATTCCTAAGCCTATTTACATTGTCTCCCAAACAAAACAAAAATTAAAAACAAACGAACAACACAAAAAGTAAAAAATTAATACAAATAGGATAGTTTTTAATATTTAAAAGTCTGGCAGGTAATGTACATTTCTGTTCAAAAACACAAGCATTTGAACACTTTGTAGGTCAAGCTAGTTTCATCGCTAGTCACATATAGCTCCTGAAGTTGAGAAAGGTTTTTCAGAAAACACTGTCGCGAGTGGGCAGACAGGTATTTTATTGCCATTGCATTTAAATGAGGGTATTTGGCACTTTGTACTGCCAAATACTTCCCAACATCACAATCTGGACTGGCTAATGGTTCCCCCAGATAATTGTTTACTTCTTCTTCTACTGCCAATCCCCCTGGGGTACCTTCTTTCCCCAACATTCTGGATTAGTGGGGCATACCTTCTCCACATCTGGTGGGACCTTTTTTTCTGCAGGTGTCTGGAACAAGTGCAACTGATTCAGGCCTATTTTGTATTTATTACTCAATCCCAGTTGATTTTTAACCGACTATCATTTGTAGGTCCTGTGTCTGAGGATAAAGTTTCTTTAAGTATAGATATTTTTTGTTGATAAATTTGGGCAAAATGAATGTTGTTTAAGTGCTTTTTCATATTTGATATATTATGTGGTTTTCCACCGTCAGTTTCTGTTAACCGTCATCGAATTGACGCGACGGCCAGTACCCTGAACCGAATACCGCCAGGCCTCTTAACGATTTATGTTTATTAGTACTACTCGGCTGGTGTTGCTACTTTTGGAAAAATTAAGGCACAGTATTTAACAACAAGCTTCACATACTTACAGATGTATTTACGATGGTTTTTGTTTGATAGATAAACGCCGACGGGATTAAAAACATGATGTTATTCTAAGAGCTTTTGTCTGTAGTTACGGGCCGACACACATATTTGTTATAACGTATTGTAATGATTTTCACTACTGTTTTCAAAATTTAACAAAACCTTAAAAGTAAGTCGGAAATATTGACTAAATATTTAGTTGTAAAATAATCCTTAAAAACGGACTTTGTGAAAGTTAAGTACAAACATTGATACATCCTTACTAGGAAGTAAATTATAACGTAAATTACTTAACAAGTAAATTATTTGGTGTTAAAACTTTTACTTAATATGAATCTTGGATAGTATTTACTGGACCTGTAGCATTCCTTATCAGAGAGAGAATATATTACACTTAGGTTCTATATTCAAAATATTTATAATCTCACAAATCAATCACGTGACACGTTTACGTGTCTTAGTGATAGGCGCAAAAACACTTTTATCACCAGTCTGTTTATTATTTGGGTAACCGGGACATGAAATTATGGTTTTGTTGTCTTTTGCTAACAAAAAACACAAAAAATATCAAAACAGTGTTGCACAGATAATAAAATTTAATTAAATCAAAAACAATATCGGGTAAATTGGTCCGACGGAGTTTATTTACGTTTCATTTACGGTAGGAAAAAACTATGTTGGGCCAGTTGGTCCGACACGTACTTTTATAAATATTCGGAATCGTGTGGAATCGGAATCGACACTTTTATGATGAAGAATCGAGTATCGACGATTCCTCGATACCACCCAGAATCGACGATTCCTGGAATCGAGAATCGGAATCGGCCCATCCCTAATCACAATATTAAGTCCCAAAGTAGAAAGCGAATATTCTTGGAATTTTCCATTTTTCTCTTTATACAGTATATGGTGTTGGACTTTTATTTTTGTTGTTACTTTTATTCGATTTGTTTTCTTTTTCATTCCTAATTTACGAAGATGATGATGATGATCTATAATTTCTCATTCTATCAATCTCTTGTATTGTTTCATTATTGTAAGGAACCTTTTCCTTATAATTTCATCTATATCTCTAAGTAACAGATTTCTAGCGATGGGAAAGTTTACTCAGTGCCAAAGTGCTAGATTTCAAACTTAAAGCCATTCAGTTTGAATCTGACCAAGACATAAGCTTTTTTTAAATTTTAATTAATGAATAAACATTTGAAGAAACTGTCAATTGCCATCCACTACAGGTTAAAAAAAATGTATTTGAACTTGATTGGATGAATAAAAATATTTTATTAACGATTGAAAATTTGTATAAGAGATGTATAGGTCTAAGGAGAGTGTGAGCCAATAGAAGGAATTGAAAAATAAGTTTAAGTAATAATCTTGTTTTACATTAACGAGATGAGCATAACAATAAACGTAGCCTATAGTGTATGATATCTGACAGAGCATAGTCTATGATATCTGACAGAGCATGGTGTATGATATCTGACAGAGCATGGTGTATGATATCTGACAGAGCATAGTCTATGATATCTGACAGAGCATGTGTGTGCACTGGATTTAGGGACAAATTTAGAGAATTTAAAAGTACCTTGTAATAAAGAAGAAAGAAGAAAGTAATTAGTCACTGCGAAAGAAAGCTACTATACATTTAACTTTGGAAAAATTGAGTTCATTGCAGAGGCGCTAAGTGCTACATTTCGTCAGAGCTACACGCTTCCAAAGCAACAACATTCTACAACTGACCACACCAGGCTACGAAGAAAGAAGTTCCGCCAAGTGGACGAAGCCGGACTACCAAATCATTTCAGGAAAATGCTAAGGATTGATTGGGTTCTAGAAAGGACAGATCTTACTCAAATTACAAGTACAAATTTATAATTATTGAATCTTAAAATTGTTTAATTAAATTTAGAAAGCATTGGAGTAAATTCAAAGAATGGTTATTAATAACCAAACTTTGTAATACAAGCCGACAAACACGAATTCTTACTCCTAGATAGTATATTCAATTAAGCATTTGTTGTTTGATTGAGAGAATCATAGCTTCTTGAAACTTAACCCTTGTTAATTGTTAAAAAATGTCTTTCTCTTTTTTAAATCTTGAATCTATGATGGGTGGGTGACTATTCATTTTAAATTTTATGTATAAATTACTGGATTAATTGTTGCTCTTCAAACGTATCCCAACTTAGTAAATTTTATGTATAAATTACTGGATTAATTGTTGCTCTTCAAACGCACCCCAACTTAGTAAATTTTATGTATAAATTACTGGATTAATTGTTGCTCTTCAAACGCATCCCAACTTAGTAAATTTTATGTATAAATTACTGGATTAAATGTTGCTCTTCAAACGCATCCCAACTTAGTAAATTTTATGTATAAATTACTGGATTAATTGTTGCTCTTCAAACGCATCCCAACTTAGTAAATTTTATGTATAAATTACTGGATTAATTGTTGCTCTTCAAACGCATCCCAACTTAGTAAATTTTATGTATAAATTACTGGATTAATTGTTGCTCTTCAAACGCATCCCAACTTAGTAAATTTTATGTATAAATTACTGGATTAATTGTTGCTCTTCCCAACTTAGTAAATTTTATATTAATACAAGTTAAATTACGTAAGCAACGTAAGTTTTTGGCCATTAACTCCAATAATTCTTCACTGAAAATAATGTTTAAACATACCGATAGGGCGCCCACGAATACATTAATACATAATCATAAATCAGTAAGATGATTAATAAAATATGATTTAATAACAATGATACCAAATTAACCTTTTTTGAGGTAGTATAATTTTGTACCATTCACTAAAGATTCCATAAATAAGAAGTTGTGTTATATAAATAACGATCAGTGTTTCCTGGAAACAGCGCTGGATATGGTGACGCCACGTGCAGTCGTCGCGAAACGTTTTTGCAACCGGAGTTCTTGAAAGTAAACAAGCAGCAGGAGTTTTGTGATGTAGCTGCCTGCGTTCAGTCACGACTCTTCAAGGAATCCGAAGCAGCGCGGCTTCATCATTCAAGGAGGAAATCTTAGTCCAGACGAATGTTTGGTTTCAGATCTCATGTATTATGGATGGGTTTTCATAAGTTGTTTTATCTTCTGAACGTTATATTATGATTGAGGCACTAAATTGAAAAAAATAAGAAAGAAAATTAAAAAAAAAAATTAAATCATTAAAATTTTTCCTTTTTAATTTAACAAAAACTTGTTCTTAAAAGATTAAAACTACATTGTGTGTAACAATGCTTTCTTTTGTAACGTATATTTTTGGAACAAACAAAACTACCAGAGTTGCGCATTTTATGTGACTCATATTTTAGAAAGAAACAAAACAGGGTTGCGCATTTTATGTAACGTGGTATTTTTGTTGTTGTTACATTAATTCTAAGGAATTATGTGATGTTAAAGATTGCAGTAATTCGTTACATTATTAAAGATTGACCTGCAATGTCAAATGTTCAGTTGAAACAAGGATGATGTATATCACAAATAATTTAGACACAAATGTTAGTTCAGACAAATCAAATTTTACTTTTGCAAATTAAAAAAAATACAAATAAATACACATGGAAATGTTGGCTTACCCTCGTTGCATACATATTTAATTTAAGAGATCTTATTATATGAAAATCTATGGCAGGGTCGCGACATTTATTTGAAATTGCTTTGCATATATTCAAGATACATTAAAGATTGTACATTGAATTTAAATACATTTTTACATTACACTATTACTTTTAACACTAGTTTTACTGAAAACTGGCTTGTAACGCCGTGAAAGTTTAAAGTTATGTTTTTAAACGTAATTCCTTATTTAACACATAATTTTTATAGTACAACTTAGCTGCTTTTTTGATTGTGGTGATGCGTCAAGACTTATTTTGGTATGAAATCCCCCATTCAGCGTTTTGGCAACGATATTTCCTCTCAAGGTATTTTTCAAGGCAGCAACATTTCTTCTAATGAAAACAAAAACATTAATTAAAATACTGTACAAAAAATAAAGGCGTCCCTTGCTCCTGCATTTCGAAAGAGGTCCTTCCTCGATTACATTCCGAAATTAAGAGAGAGCAAGCATGGCTTGCGTACGGCTATCAAGGTTTTCGCGCATCTTGAACTGCGCAGCGGGCCTGACAGTTCACCTTTTTGAAAAACAGATGTCGTGCTCTTACATGGATTTCAGTTCAAATACAATTGTTTTAGTTATTTCTGTACCTATGTTTTACATTTTAAAATTTTTGACGTCCCGTTTGTTTTCTAAATATCTCTTAATATGCAACATTAACTAAAATAATGTTACACTTTCACGTGCGTAGTTTTCCTACCCTATGGGTTCAGCATTAAATGAAATTTATAATTTAGAAAAATCTATTAGTCAGTATGAAAAATATATGATTCGCAAAAATATTATGTAAAATATTTATAAATCATGCATAATTACAAGCTAAACAATTACAATACTAAATAATTACAAAACTATCTCGTATATCTTAGATAAATTCCATCATATCTTGTTTTTATACAATATCAAGAGCACAGTGGTGCAATATATTACAATGAAAATATTTGAAAGAACCACAATACCACAAAAATAATGAAAAAGAACAAATAAAACAAGTTACCTAAGATTAAACCCTAACTTACTAAACAGGTTTTGCTTAGTTGACCAGGAAGCCAAGATAATACACAATATCAAGAGCACAGTGGTAGGCCTACAATATATTTCAATGAAAAATTGAAAATAACCCCAATACCACAAACATAATAAAAAATTAAAAATAAAACAAGTTATTTAAGATTAAATCACAGGGTTTGTTATTTTTGATTGTTTTTGTGGTATTGGGGTTCTTTCTAATATTTGCATAGTAATACCTTGATCTTTTAAATTCTTGAATTTTTTAGAACATCGGCAGAAAGTAATGGATTTCTTGTAATACAATCGTTATAGATTTTAAAGCAACTAAATACCACTTTCTGCACATTGACACTCGTCTCTTGCATTGATATCAGTCTTAAGTTTTGTATTGAGTTGTTTTTTTCTTGCAAATACCACAGTTCTTTATAAGAACTATAAAATAATTAAGTTTTATCAAATATTTTTATATGTGACTTTTGTCTAGGAACCATGTATGTTGCCATTTATTATTTCTTTTACTGTTGTTTACGATCCTTTATGTTGCCTTCTATAACATTTTTTTAACTTTTGTTATTGGTTTTTTAAAAATAGATATAGTCATCTATAAACTTTGCCTGTATCCTTCGATTCATCTATGATAACTTTATATTTTTTCCATTATCTTTGTTACCTTTGACAACTATCATTTAGGCACTATCTATTACTTGCCAGTAAAAATAGAACATCACCTTTGTCTATATTCAGTTGACTAACAACATCTATATTTTAACTAAATAAATAAAACCCACTAACCACAATACAAACATCTTTATTACAATTACTTCTGAAGATGATTACCATGTAATCGAAATGTACATTGTAATAAAGATTTTTGTATTGTGGTTAGTGGGTTTTGTTTAATTAGTTAAAAAATTCGTCTAAAGTGGTCAACAAATTTATTAATGACATCTGTATTGTTATTTATTACTTTTCTATGTGATCATTTTATGAACCATTTATATTTTCATACATTAGTTTGAATTATGAAACTAATTACACATTACATTCATATTTTTTGTATTATTTTTGGCTGTGACCGTTGTCTATATGATCCACTTAAATTGCCATTAACATTTTGATCTGTGACCTTTGTCTATAGTTTATGTTTTTGAAAATGTGTATGTACCTTTTATGTTTTCACATTTTTCTTTTAGTTTGAACCCGTTGTCTATGATTCATTTAGGTTGTCATCAACTACCTTTGTCTGTAACCTTTGTCTATAATTTATGTTGTTATTTATTACCTTTGTAAATGAACGTTTCTTACGAACGATTGATATTATTTCATCATTTACTTTTGTCTGTGACCTTTGTCTATGGCCCGTCTATATTGTTACCTATACATTTCTGTAACCTTTCTCTACGAACAATTTTTTGTTGTAATTTATTGACATTATTTGCGACTGTATTCAATATAAATTAATCTGGTACCCAAAACACTATTGCTTCCTTGGAGCAGTCTACCTAAAAAGAACGTTAAAAATTCAATGTCTCCTGTAACAAAGAAAGATTATTGGTACATTAAAATTGAAAAATTATATTAATTTTTTCCCTAATTTTAGTTACTTGTTTTAACCTAATATAAATCCTTGGATATGATTATGAAAATATGGGAATAACCTTACAATAAATAAAAAAATCCATTCTCCAAAATTGATGGGCTATGAAACCTGATACTCATAGCATCTGACTTCAGTAAGATTCCGCTTAGAATAAAACCACTACTTTTAATAATAAGGATTAACTACAATTTCACAATCTAGTTTTATCTCTTGTAAATAGTAAAATTTATCACACAGGTACAATCAGCATTATAGTTTTATCCCTTAATCAGCATCTATTTGCCATATAATTTTTGTTTGTTTCATAATATAACTCTAAATACTGTAATACAACTATCATGGTTCATTTAGGTTGTCTGTGACCTTGCCTATAATTTATGTTGCTTATTACTCTTGTCTCAGGACGTTTTTATGAACCATTTGTCTGTTTTTTAATTATTTTTTACTGTGGTTGTTGTTATGATCCATTTAGGTTAAGAATACTTTTGTTTTTCATCTTTATCTATCACTCGTTTATATTGTCGCATATAATTTTCTGTGACCTTTCCCTGTCAACCATTTTTTTAAGTGATAACATCTTTACGCGCGGTGAGCAAAACATTGCTTTCGCGTCACGCTATTTCTGAAACGCATACCTAAACGTATGATTTCATCGCAACATATAATTTTGTGTTACAGGTTAAGTTGCAAAACAGCCATTTTACACGTAGATTATTATTAAATAGTTTTGATCAGTTAATAAATATATTAATTTTTTAAATGTTGATAAATCTCAATATTAATAATTTAATTTAACGATAATAATAAGTTATGTATTTTTATTCCAATTTTTGAAAAGAAAACACTTTTAGGCCCGTCCTAAACTTTTTGAAGGGCTAATTAGAATTATTAAAAAGATTTGTATTCAGTAAACTTCTAATAAATGTTTTTGTTACTCACATTATCTTATTATTAACTAAAATAAATATTAGTTTTTATGAAATACATTTCTGAAATAAAGATGTAAAAACTGAATGAAAAATGTATAAATTCTTATTTTCGGCGATATTTTTAAAACTTTTACAAAACTATTAGCTTTATTTTGTTATCACTTCTGTCGGCACTCCCCCGGGGGCCAGAACTAAATTTTATTTTAATTGTCATTTATGAATACTGTACTTGACGTTTTTCAATAAGAAATAATTTGGTATATTTAATACTTTTTTTAACACTATAAGTAAAATTTATCATTAATGTAGAGTCACCATTATAGTTTTACCACTTTACCAGCATCTACTTGCAACATATTTCTTATATCTCATAGTATAGCTTTATATATTACTAATTACTATTACTAATTATTAATGTTATTATAATTGATAATTTATTAACCTCTAAATGGGAATTTCTCAAATTCCTCTCGCCATGGGACACTGGCTTGTTTCCGTTCACAAACTACCTTATACTTCTTTGTTTATAATTATCTTGATTAATAAATTACAAAGTCCCCTGACCTCCTTTGTACATAAACAATGTATTCTCGTTCTATAGAAAATGCACTGCCACCATGATTCAACCCACAATAACATTACCCAAACTCATGGCGACACCATTGTTCAATCTTGAGATAATCGATCGGAATGTTCTTCGACCCTTTGCCAGTCCGTGACAAGGCAATAAGGAGGCAAAAAAATAGGGAGTCGTGGGACTGACGGACAGAAATGACTATTTCTTTCGCGTTCGGCGGTACTAATCAATCACCATCAATGTCTACTTTAACTTAGTGTGGTTGGAATAGGTTTGTCTCAGTATAGTTAGAAAAATTACTTTAAATACAGTATAAGTTTATACATGTCGTAAAATTACTGTCAACGTAGAAGCTTCTTGATCATCATGTACAACAAACTATACAGAAAAATGTATTTTGTTTTAATAGAACTTATTCAATGAAATTAACAATAGAATGATTTAGGTAGTATAAAACCTTTATTAGATATAAAAAAATTACTGCATATTTACAAATTTCATTCAATGAATTTAACGGAAATCGGATCTTAAAAAGTGTCAGACACACTCTGGAAAGATTTTATTTTAAACACTGGAATAAAAATACATAATATAAGAATATATGGAATATATGAATATAGAATATATGACACAATTAAAAATTATTAATTACGGGCAAGGTTTATCGAAATGATACATTTAAACACTGGTACAAAATATTTAATAATAACATTGTAACTTAACAATGTACAATAAATAAAGTAATATAGCCTACGTGTTAAAACGGTTGTTCTACAACACAACTCAACATAAAATCAGCTACTGCAAGAAATCATACGATTATCACTTAATTATTATTAAATTCCTTCTATGTGTTGACACTCTCCTGATATATAACTTGCACACATTTTCAATCCTTATTAAAATACGTTTTTATTCATCCAATCAAGTGCGAATAGCCTAAATTTTTTAAAACCTATAGTGGATGACAATTAATTTTATTACAGTCTTTTCAAATATTTATTTAATAGTTAAATTAAAAATTTGAGGCGTTAAGTGAGATTCGAACTTTGTATCTTCATGTTCGAAGTCTAGCGCTTTTTGGAACTGAGTCAACTTTCCATTGCTAGAAATGATTTCTCAAAGATCTATATAAAAAACGTTCACTGTATAACCTTAATTATTGGTATGGTTACCACACAATACATAAATAATGCTCTAGGATTAAAAATGAATGAAAAGAATAAAATAAATAAACAAACAAACTGTATTAACTGTATCGAACCTTGCTTCACAAATGGACAATGCGAAAGGAAAGCGAAAAGAAACACAATGCAAGCAACGAAAAAAGAAAGGGTAAAAATCGTAGCAAATAGAAATAATTGTCCATCATCATACATAGAAAGGAAAATGGAAAATTGCAAGGAAATTTGCTTTCTATTTAGCCACTTAATATTGTTATTCTGACATATGTATGTACATATTTATAATAATTGTAATTATAAAATAAATAGAAATTAAAATTAAGTTTTTTTGTTGATTTCATTAGAAATTGACTTAAAAAAAATTTTATACTCGTTACTTTGAATATTGTGTAAAAATCGATAAGTAGGAGTAAATCGTTATATGTGCGTTAAGCCGAAGATTTTTCTCCGTGTTAAACATATACAATCATAACGTATAAGAAATTGTAATTTCAAAAAATACAAATTGAAAACCTTTCTTATGCTTTTTAGATTTTGTTTGATTTAAAAAAGAACAAACAAATTTTATTATTTTTTAAAATAGTATGGTACTATTAAAATGTAACTTCAATAACTAATAATTGTTGAATAACTAACAATGAGTAATCTTTCTAACCTAAACTGATCATATTGTTCTTAAGGTAGTCATATTTAACAGTATTCGTTCAGTTCACGGCAGTTTACCACCTACATGCAATAAGCTTAACGTCTACACAACCACAATATCTGCTTTTGGAAGTAACATGGAATTGTACAATAACTTATAAGGTTTGGTCTTACACGGTCATCTAACAAGATTATTGGTTCATGTTGGCAAGGAACTGGAAAATCTTAACATTCAGCCTCTCTTCGTTACAGGGAATACTTGTTCGAGGTGCCTTGTTTGATTACATCAATCTCCAGGCCTTAACGTTTCGAGAGTCATCCATGATGTTTCTAAATTTTGAATTAAATTTTGAATTACAGTAACATGATCCTACTCACTGACGCAATGTAGGCTTAAGTAAGCTCTAGGATTTGATTGTAGATTATTAACTTGCTATGAATAGATAACTTGAAATCAAGGGGGACAAACGAGTGCATTTTTTATATCTAATTGTAAGTTTTGTCTTTTTCCCATGTGTATTCTCCATAGCCATCTTAGAACAAGTGATACAGATGTTTTACAATAGACTAATTATATAACTATTCTACCCAAGACATCATTTATTATAATTGGAATATGCTGAAAAATACTTTATGAAATTTATTTGAACAGACTTAGTTTCATTAAAATTTATTTCCTATTTTATTGTAAACTGTCATTTTGTCAAGGAAGTCTGTAGTCTTACTTGCTTCCTCGTGATTCTTACTCACAGATAGGTTTACCATGGTATCAAAGAAGTAAGCAATGATGTCTTACCTCAAGTCACTGATATCTCTTGTGTATAATAGGTGAAACACGAGCTTCAAAACACTCTCTTACGAGACTCCAGCCATATCCCGTCTTTGTTCAGTGTATCCTTTATCCTGTTTCTGAAGCATCTTGTGCTCAAAAACTATTAATTGACTAAGAGATACAAATTACCGTTCTTAAATTTAAAACTTCTTTACTAGCATTTGACACTTTTTTGGGATCCAATGAATGTGTCAACTCAAATACTGATATCTCTAATATAGTAATATAATAGTCCCATATAATCGTATGATGGGACTCCAGTGTGGGCAATCCTATATAACTCTACAGAAAATGCATTTAATTCTCGCAAAATTCGTCCGTCAGATTCCAGATGTACGGGTTGTCCCGAGGATTACAAACACTAAAAATTGAGTCAATTGACTCTAACAGTTGTTTTTATCTCGTTTTATATTGCCATATATTTGTGTGCGACATTTTTACCCACACTTTTATGTCTAATAGATTGCGTTGTTTTCCAAGAAAATCATATTGTTACTTGATATGTAATATTGTTATACAAAACCGTCATTCATATGAATACAGCATGTGCCAAAATTTCAAATTAAACGCTGAAAAAATTTCCTTTTTTTAAAGCTCTGAACATACGAAGAGTTTTATTTTTATCTATATATAGTCTTAAAATATTTAGTATAGCATTTGTTGCTATAACTTCTAACCGATGCCACTGTTTTCTAATAAATGCATTTACCTATATTAGGTGAAATATAATAAATAACATCGGCATACAAAAACAACCGCTTTTATGAATGGTACATTGTGTCAAAATTTCAATGGGCAAAAAATTTTTGAAGATTTGAGATTTTTATCAAAGAAACACATTCATTTTTATTTATATAAACGTGTATACTACATTTGAATTTCTAAAAAATTTTCTTTAACAATTACAATTAAGTTGTTTTTATATTTATAACAAGTTAGTTTTCAAATACTAAAACCATTACGTCCTATTCCAACAAAACGAAATACGTTTCACGAAAACTGTATATAACATAGCTACACACACCTCCTGGGTACTCTTGTAGGACATGTATGTAATGTTTCTTTAATTAATTATCCAGCAACCGCTAAAACAATATCAAATTACCCCTCGTTTCTCTATGATTAGGTATAACTTCTCCCCTTTCATCATGGAATAAAAACAGTCCGGTGAAACCTCCGTCAGCGTATAATGAAATCCGAGAGTCACGCCGCTGATGGTATCCTTAATTACACAGTTCACACATCCTCACATTCTGATTGTTTTCCTTTTAGAGCCAGTCTCAGAAGAATGCTTTCATGCCTCCGAGCTTTGATATTTTATCCATTAATAAATAACTGATTACTTACTATTTAGTTACTGGGAATGGTTTATCTAATGAATAAACCTGATAATAATCGAACGCTAAAAACTCGTTTAACGTTTGAAACGCATTTCCTGATTAAGAAAATATTACAATATTATTATAACAAGTAAATGAAATTGAAGTTATTGGGTCGTAAAACGGTTGCGTAAACCTTTTACAGAATATACACTAAATACTAAAGTCCTTTTTATTTCCTAAGTAAAAAAAAGGATTTGCTAAGTAAAAAATAACTTATTCCTCTACTTTTCATGTTAACAGTTTGATCTGTAAGAAAGCTTTATGTAGCTTTAAAGTCTTTCAGTTTAATTAATACCAACATTCTTAATATATTCATCTTCACTTTAGGTACGGAAATTTGTAAATAATCGAGTAGTTTTTTTATCTGTCTTTTCTGACATTACAATATTTTTCTTTGTTTACGCGTTTCGAAATAATTTCATTCTCAACCAATAGTATATCAACTGTATTAAAATGAATACTATTAAAGTTTCGTGAATGAATTTTTTCAAAAACTCGGTCAAAAAAAAATATTGTAATATTAAGAAAGGTAGAGAAACGTAATCAAATGCATAAATTAATAATAGGCCCTACACTTTAAATATATTTTGTTTAAATTAAAGTGCAGTTTATTGTTATAGTATAGTGAGATTTTATTTTTAAAACTATACAAAGTTAAATTTATATAATTTCACACTTGATACAGTATTTAAAATAATAGAAAAAAAGACTAGAAAAGTGACACATTTATGAAAATGTAATAACCTGGTACAGAAGTGATTTCAATGTTATAAAATTTTTAATTGAACTGTTTGAGAATAATGACTATACCCCAGGCGATGAATATATGTTTTATGCTCAATTTGTACTTAAATTAGTTTTAAAAATACAAGACTTACACTGAGTTTTCCCGTACTAGAAACTAGAATCAACATTGTAATATTGTTATAGATTCTGTTAGACAATTTAAATTATTATTTAAGATGTATTATTTAAATACATTATTCTTGATGTACTTCTTTGGCTACTAACTCAATATTAGTCAACAATGTAGTAATCTGTTTTTTTTTTTTAATAACTTTATCCTTGAATAATAACTAAAAAGTAATAATTTTTTCAATTTTACGTCTATCATTTATGACAAATTTGCTCGACTGCAATTATAGTCAATAAAATTTAAAAGAAAGTTTAGTTTGTTTAAAAAGATTTCTCTCCGTTTCGATTCCAAAGTATACATGGCAAATTGTTTTACATTAGAATACACTAAACGATGGCCTGTCAATCGAAATGACGGAGCACTTGTTTGTGTACGTAAGTGTATTTTATTTTTGTATATAATTACACAAATAAATTTGGAATAGAACAATAAATTTACCAGTGAAGTTCGATTGGGACTGTTTGTGAGCTAGTACGCTTAATAAGTAGGCTATTTATAATATAGTAACTTATACAGGAATTGTTTTGCAATGAACTCTGTGATATTTGGTGTAATTTTTTATATCAATGTTTTTATAGGCCTAAATTATGTTAGTTGATCTTTTTTAAATACGTGATTTTTCTGTTTGGTCTCTGAATAATATCTGTTTTGTTTGAAAGATATTATAAATACATGTTTAAGACATAGTAAAAATTCCAGTTTGCAATCTAAACGTATCGTTATGTTTTTAAAACTAATTAAAGGCGGTTTCAAATTTTACTGCCTATTATTGGTAGTATCATTCATATTTATAACATATTTTTGGTGTAACACTTGAACATAAAGCACTGTGAAGAATGAGTTGACTGAAAAATAAATTAACCTGTAAGTTACACGTATAATAGAAGGTTATGTTTGGCAGGTTCTTTTTCCATAAACATTTCAGGTAAATTCTATATACATTTCAAAAACTGAAAATCTTTTCATAGGTGACAAGGTAACAGGAGATGAACTACATATTGTATCAATGGTTTGAAATTCAATAAAGATTTTAATTAATGGGAATTTTTTTAGATAACGCTTTACTGTATTTATTGTTAGGTTTTTCTATTAAATAAAATATGGGATTTAAGAATATAAATAGGCCTATGTGATAAATAAAAATATACAATTTAAATCTATTTTTTAAAAATACTGTTTTTCAGAGAAAATACAATTTTAGATTGTCATAAATTATGATACACATTAATTTTCAATAGGATATACTATCACATTATATATATATATATATATATATATACATATATATATATATATATATATATATATATATATATATATATATATATATATATATATATATATATATATATATGGGTCGGCTTCCCAGCAAGTTGTGTGACTCATGACAATTTCGCGTTGGCGTTAACTATAGGTAGCCTACACGGTCGCATTATTTAGTAAAACCAACTAAAATGCAAAATAGGTTTGCAACCAGTGCTTTTTCTTTAGCCATGCACTGTAAAGTGCTTTTATTCACGACAGATTCAGTGTTTAACAATAGCGTTTAAGACTCACATTTTATCGTTTCTCTTCAGTTACGATAAATTTAAGGCCTATTCGTGTTGTCCACTACAGATGTTTTGTAAAAAGGCTTTTTACGGTTTAAACATACAATACACTTGAAGTAACAGTAGACTGAACAGTTGCAAATGAACCGTTGTTACTTATAAGCTCCCAAGAAGGTCTAGGGATGTTTTGAAACAGTTTTTATATGTAAAAAGAGTTTTAAGTAAAGTAATTGGGCCCTATCTCGAAAGCTAAATGGTTAACGTATGTTTTAGAAGATGGTAAACGAATATTTTATGATGATTTTAGAAAGTAAAAACCATTTTAGCGGTGAATCAGGCAATAATAGCCTCTAATAAACACTTTTTAAATAATCCAATTAGTGGAGAAAAGCAATAAATATTGTGTTGAGTTGTTAAAACCAATAAAATTATTAAAACACTTTTTTTAAAAATATAAATAATAATATTAGCTGACATTTTAAGGATATTGTTTATACACATTACTGTTACAATTTTACTTTATTTTGTATCAGAAATTGATGCGTCTTTGAAGCATTTGACGTTTTGGGGATTCATTAAGTACATTTCCGAAAATTATCCCGAAGATCTATAGAAGCCAGACATGACGCAGAAACACTGTTTGCGTTTTCACTTAGAGGTAGTGTTTATTCGGTTTCAAATGGAATTTTAAATATAGGCCTACTATAAACAAAGAAATGTCGTATATTTGATTAAATTAAGGTATAACGTTTGATTTCATACAATCGATGTCTATTACTCTTGGGTATTACTCGTAGGCCTATTTTATATAATGTACATTAATTCCTTAAAGTGTTACTATGCCTATTTTATTAGATAATGTTAAAATTAAATCTATTCAAGCTTTAAGAGAAAAAATTTGCAATGAAAGTGGTAGAATAATTGAATTAGACCATTCAGTTGCCCATATCTACGTTTAAACGTTAATATTCTCATTTTTACACCCCAGCGAAACCACACTTAGCTCTTTTTTACGGTACTTGGAATTTAACGAGGAACCATTCAGTTGGCATAATAAATCATTACCAAATTGGTTTTAGCCATTTTGTTAAGAAATATTTTTTTAAACCTCAAATAAGTTTTGAGAAAATTAGTGCAATTAGGTTGTAGCTTAAAGCTTGGGTTTCCATAATGATAACTAGAATGTAAGTTGCTATAATAAAGGCATTTTGGTATGACAGAAAACTGTATAAAGCTGCGTGTATACCCTCAAGGAGGAGGATGGAGGGACGTTTGCAAAAAACGCAGAATAATGAAAAATGAATATTGTGTAACGCTATCGACAACAGGAAATTTAATTGCGGATTTAATAGAAGATTTAACATATGCAATTAACAGAAGACTAACCAAACTGAATAAGGATAGAGATCTTCCAGTTACTCATATATCCAGTTCCCCATGGCCCGTTTCTTACATGTTTTAGCACTTCCTTGGTTGTATAGGTCATTCACTTCCTGATTAAGTTAAGGTTATATAACCATGAATGGCTTTGTAGCAACTATCCTACTTCGTTATGTGTCGCGCGTGGAAACTCTCCTTGTGTTGTGCAGTACTTTTATCGTTAGTTATGTCAGGAAATATGATTTAATTGCATAATAATAACGTTGTTTATTGTTAGTTGGAAATATGATTTAATGGCATAATAATAACGTTGTTTATTGTTAGTTGGAAATATGATATAATGGCATAATAATAACGTTGTTTATTGTTAGTTATGTCAGGAAATATGATTTAATGGCATAATAATAACGTTGTTTAATGTTAGTTATGTCAGGAAATATGATTTAATGGCATAATAATAACGTTGTTTATTGTTAGTTATGTCAGGAAATATGATTGAATGGCATAATAATAACGTTGTTTATTGTTAGTTATGTCAGGAAATATGATTTAATGGCATAATAATAACGTTGTTTATTGTTAGTTATGTCAGGAAATATGATTTAATGGCATAATAATAACGTTGTTTATTGTTAGTTATGTCAGGAAATATGATTTAATGGCATAATAATAACGTTGTTTATTGTTAGTTGGAAATATGATTTAACGGCGTAATAATAACGTTGTTTGTTGTTAGTTATGTCAGGAAATATGATTTAATTGCATAATAACAACGCTGTTATTGTTTTATTTCCTAATCATATTGATGTTTTTTGTCTGAATTATTAGAATTCCTGGAATTAGTGGATTATATCAGTTAATTGCCCCAAATACAGTGTATAACTCAATCAAATCTTCATTTATAATTTATAATTTGAGAAGAAATTAATGAGAAATGGAGGGTAAAAACTCAGTAGTTGATTCACAAAGTACGTCTAGCTAACTGTTAGTGTCGAAAAAACTTAATTTGGTTTTATAATTTTTACTGATCGATATTTGGAGTAAGTGTGCGACGAAGGTCGATTATAGGGAATATTTAAAAAACAAGGAGATTGTGCCTCTGATTTAGAAATGCATTGAAATATAAAACTGTAGAAACATTAAACATTGCAACACAAATTGACTTTGCTATTATAATTTCAGTTCAATATTGAAGAGGTATTAATAAATAGGCACGAACAAAAATCAGGTATCAAAGGTTTGCGGCATTATTAGACTTTTTCCTTTGTATGAATATAAGAACCAGTAAATATTCATCGACTAAACTTCCAACTTTTTTATATTTGCGAGAATCTTATCTGATGAAAGTGTGAAATCATTTCATCCAAGGATTCGCAAAACAAATTCTAAGAGAAATGGAATTTATCTTAGTCTAATAATAAATTACGTATACATGCTATTAGTCAATATTGGTATTATTATGTTGGTTATACAAGGTAATATTACAGGATCTAATAAGCATAAAATTTACACGAATGGTTTTTGATGGTAAAGGTTATAAAGTCCGCAGTGTAATTCCCCTATATTTCAGTTACAGTGTTGTAAATACTTAATTGGCCACTTACTATCAGTGATAACTCTGCCTGAATTGCACAGTGTTGATAATGGAAAGCCTAGTTTTAACGAACTGTTAACTCTTTGTGAATGAAATTAAAAGTTGTTGAGTGTTTTTGCACAAGGGATGGTTCCCGTAAACAATCTAATTGGTACATATACTCGGCAAATATTTTCAGCGAAATTATTGGCGGTACTTCGGAAGAAATTTCATTAGTCTAACCTACAGGAACTCTATAGGAACGAATTCCCATTAATTGTAGCCAGGTTATCCGAATAATTTAGAAGGAAACTAAAATAGGTTGAATGCGACTCCCGCTGGCACGAAATCCATCTGAAGTCGATTTCCTGGCAAATTCGCCGTAGCAGTGGAGGTGTAACTTGCACGACTACAGAGTACATTCTTGCTCTGAGTTCTGTTAGAGATGCCGTTAAAGGTGGCACACAATCGATGTCCTTGATGAATTCCCAAAGAAAAATATTCAAGACGAGTCAGGTCATAAATACCATGCCATGGAACATTATTAAGAACGTGTTCATTGCAATATGGTACCGCTTTTCTTCACTACCGTCCGGTAGTTACATAACAGGTAAAAAGATTAGTAGAGATAAGTCAAACATAACGTCTTCACATTCACCAGACTTGAAAAATTCTTGATTTTTTCTTTGAGGATTCATCAAGGAAGTCATCACGTTTATCAGGTTCTCTAGCAGCTCTGAGCAAGACGTGTGCTGGGGTTGAGCACGTTATATCTAAAATACCACATAATAAAGAAAAATCACATTGAACCTGTTTAGTTATATGGTAGAAATTGTTGGATTTTCCTATGAAATTAGGTTAACAATAAATTAGAGTCAATTTTAGAAATGTGTATGTATTTTTAAAGTAATTTTGATACACACTGTATTTTGTATTTGCATTCAGAAATTAATTTTAATAATCACGTAATGAGTATTAAAAGCAAAACGTAAGGATGTAAACAAAATTGACTTCTTTACATTTGATTCTTAAAATATAGCGTACTAATAAGGTAGGCTCTTGCAGAAGGAAAATAAATATAGTTGGAATGATATATGATTAGAGATTTGTTATAAAAACCCCCTCGTGCATGGGCAATCCCCTTGTACAAAAAAGAGAAAATGGTGGCTTGTTTAACAGGATACAAACCCTAATTAAAGGTAGTTTTGTCAGGACCAAATAACAGTGTCTAGCCTTTACTCTCCTAGGATTACGAAAATAGAAAGTGCATTGAATGTAGTTAAACGTGTATTTTTGTTGTGAGTTGGGTTCGTGAGGGATTTAAGTTATTTTGTTTAGGCTTTCTTACGCAATTCATTTGAATAGAAAAAATTGTTACTTTTTAATATAAACTTAAGAAGTATGTGAATAAACCCTGGTTTTAATAAAACCCAAACAAATGGATTGAAGCGATGTGCCTGCTTCGTTCTTTGCTAAACCACTTGACCGTCATTTTGAGACTAAACCGACATTTCATTACACTTATTCATTTTGTCGATGGGAGATGATTAAGTAATCTGGGCAAACAATAGGAAAACAAGTACAATTAATTACTGGTAACAAAGGTGTTGTTTAATGAAATGTACTTTGAATTTAAGCTATTCATAACTCACAGCGGGAGAATTATAAGTTTTTAAATAAAGATGTTTTTCTAATCTAATTGGTGTGTAAAATATAAATAGACTAATTACATCAGAGCTTAGCAGATCATTGTCCATATAAGCCTATATATTATCTATTTATAGCCTAATTAAATAAAAGAATATAATTAAATAAATAGTTATATATATATATATATATATATATATAAAAGTATAAGTTAACTAAGGAATTGTTTTATATATATATATATATATATATATATATATATATTTTAAAACAACATAGGTTATTCAAATACAAGAATATTTATTAATTTATATCCAAAGCTTTTCGTTGGTAAACTGTACCAACATCATCAGGAATGAAAATTACAATGTAATTGTATATTGTAATTTTCATTCCTGATGATGTTGGTATTGTTTACCAACGAAAAGCTTTGGATATAAATTAATAAATATTCTTATATTTGAATAGCCTATGTTGTTTAAAATTATTTAACAAGAAAACGTATTTTATATATATATATATATATGTATATATATAAATTACAAATAAATAAGGAATTGGCCCTATATAGAAATAATATAATGAAAATTACCAGATTTAATTTTTGGTACTTTCAGGGAGGAAGGGTTGATTACAACCAAGGCTTGTATACAGAACCTCAGTTGAGTATGCACACAGTTGGAGCATGGTTAAACGTACAAGCAGTCTCCCTTGAAATTTACTAAATGCTGCGGTAAGCAACCTGCTACACATACAACAACCTTCATAGTTTGTTTAGTTTTATTAGTCCAACCATAGTGAAATTAAGAACAGAATGTAAAAACATAGATTTACGTAAACTATTATAAAATGGTGTGAAGTTTAAACATATGCATAACTTTAATAATATTTATACAAAACCAAATTTATATTAAGAATATTACAATTTTGTATTTACAGATTAAAAAAAAATATATTGTACTTTTTGTCGTTTCCTATGTATTAAATATCACTTATTCAGTTTCTTTGTTAAATATCAAATATAATATAAAAAAGTGTGAACAAAGAAAAGGATAAACCGCTAAACTACCTAATGATGGCATCCAACCAATTTGACGTCATCATTTAAATGACTTATTGGCCCTACCAATTCCCTACCGATTTGGCCCTACCAAATTCAAATGTGAAATGTAAACAGAGGTAATTTTTTACTAAAAAGTTTAAAACTTTAAAAATGTGTTACTTGGGTTTTTAATAAATGAAAACGAAACTAGTAAATATTTAATTTCCCCTGGTGCTGCACTTTTACGCAACGATTCATTTTTATCAATTGTGCATAAAGCTTCTAGTCTTTGTTCTATTGTCACAACTTTATTTTTTCGTTTAGTCGCCATTGCTTTAAAACCTGCAATAAAAAGTAAAACCACAAACGTATCTTAACACAATATTTTATATTAAATGTAAGAATAATGATAACAGAGTGATCCATTCGTAGGTGACTAAAAATGAGTGAGAAAATGAGGCAGGGGAAAAGTAACCGCTGGTTTACATAGTCTGTTTCTTAGAATCCTGAATACCCAGGTGACTTGTAATAACAGTTGTAGTAGCTCCTCAAGTCCGTATTTAGAGTTGCAATAATATATTATATTCAAAAACCTATAATATTATCTAACGTTATATATATATATATATATATATATATATATATATATATATTAACCTAAACATTTATTGTTTTGTTTATCTGATTGTTTTAGAAGTTTCTATTATTTCGTTAGACTTCCTATGTACTGTAAATATTTAATTTATATTTGTTATTTATTGATTTTTTTATTGACTTCAAAACCATTCGGGCTTATTCTGACACTTATAGAGGTTTTATGGATGACGGACCATTGTGAAGCGATGTAGCATATTTAAAGGTAATTAAAAAATATTTTTTTATACATTTTATATTTTTTTAAATTAGTAATATGATTTTTTTAAATACAATTATTTTAATTTGTTTGAGTGTTCTTGTGTTTGTTTGTTTAGTATTTTTTTAAATTTCATTTTAAAAATAAATAAAATTATATAAAAATAATATCAAATGGGTTTGAATGATTTTACATACAGTCGGATCACAAAGTTCATTTATTTCCGATTCTCATTCATTATCTCTCTCTCTCACACACACACTCGCTCATTCTCTCTCTCTCTCTCTCTCTCCCTATCCCTCCAAATGTCCAGCTATTGCTCTTTAATTTCTTTTAGATTATCTATTTCATCGTTCCAACTATGTCTCCCCTTCATTTCCTCAGCATTTTCTGCGATCTTCATATTAGCACTTGCTTTACTACAAGATCGTATTCCATTCTTTGTAGCTCCGAACCATTACAATTTTTGCAAATTGATTTCTTCTACAATAGTAATGAAAACCCTTATAATTTTAGTTACTCTTTCTATCGTCAATTTTTTTGGCTGCATTTATCTAGAAGTCCGTTGCTAGTGCTTTTAGGGTTTACTTTGTTCTTTCTCTTAACTCTCACTTAACGTTATATAGGATTATACTTTCTTCCATTGTATTATGTGTATGTTGTGTGTTTTGCCTTTAATGTGTGCCAGTAATAAAGTAGACTGTCACGTAATGGCCGTCCGTCCTTGAAAGTTTCTTTCTTTAATTGACTTCTCCAGAGTTGATCGTTTGGGATAATCTAGGTCCTCATTATTTTGTCTTTAATAGTTTTTATCCTTAAATTCTAAATTTGTCTTGTTTACCACTAACACACATCCATTTGTTTTTTTTATAGTTTACTTCCAATCTAGATGTTTTATATTATTGCATTCATTTTTTTTGCTATTTTGTATAGACAAAAGTGTTTTTAGTATATGAAAGTTTTCAACTGATGGGAATATAACAAGCAAAAATAAAGTTATTTATTTAAAAATTTCGTGAAACTCATTTCTCTTTTTCTATCACACTGAATGAGTTATAAAATCATTTGTATTAATTTAAAATACAGGTTAGTGAACTTGCCTTGCCAAGACCAGCGAGGCTCTTACCAGATACCTAAATAATTTGCTTGTAAAGAAGCGAAACGTTTTTGCCGCCTCCCCTCTATAGCAATAATTTGTCATTGTGTTAAAAGAAGGCCAAATGAGATCAAAGAAGCCGAAAGCGCCTGCCTTTGACGTGCAGTAAAGGGAGATTGTTAATTTTCTTTTATATTGTTTGTTTTTCAGATTTCTTGCCTTTTATATATTCTACTTTTTTGTTACTGATAATTGCTGATGCTACTACGTTTTTGGTGGTGTCGGTAAATGTTGAAATATTTATTGCATTCATTGAAAAAAATGTTTATACAACAAATATCTAAACACAAGAAAAACTCATTAAATTTCACAATAATTAATATTTCAACGAAAAGGTGAATTTGGTTTAAAATTTTAAAATATTTCATCACATTAAAAACTCTAAATGACAGTGACGAAAACTTTATCACTTCTCTAAATAGGTATAATCAAAAATTTTTAAACATTGTGTAAAGAATATATGTAAAAAACAAATTATTCAATTTCTATTCACTTCTCATTGCAAAATACAAACATTTCATATTACAGAATAGAGAAAAAAACAAGTAGCCTAATATAACAAAAAGATTTTTAAAGTAAATTCCTACTTATGTAAAAAAATTATTTTAGATAGTTTTTATTAAATAATTAAAAACTATGAGTTAAAACACTGTTCTACCACATAACCTATATAGGCAAGGAAATAAAGCACAAAAATAGGCCAAACCTACGATAATTGGTGCAGTAAGTCGGATCGAAATGCGTTTTTTGCAATCGATTCAGGAAGCCACCACGAGAGTTTGTGAGCATAGCCACTTTATAAGAAATCAAAATTGCATTGGTGTATAAGAAATGTGCATTCTTTAAAAGTGCATTCACAGGCTCGATTAAAAAAAAAAATGTAGCCTATAACTCGGTGAATAATCACAGAAATGGGCCTAATTTTAGTACTCGGGGGTTGTTGGGGTCGCTGAACACGAATATGATATCCGTAATGACCCCCGGAGTACCTGGGGCCCAGGGCGGATGGCATCAACCTCATCTCCTGGAATTTTCGGTAAGTACAATACAAAATTGATCGCAACTCCTTACCCGGGGGTTTTTGGGTCGCTGAACACGAATATAATATCGGCGATGATCCTCGGAATACCTGGGGCCCAGGGCGGGTAAACCTACGGCATTTCCTGGAATTTACAATAAATTCAGCTCGAAATTGATCGAAGCTCGTTAGCTGGGGGTTTTTGGGGTCGCTAAACACGAATATAATATTGGCGATGATCCTCGGAGAACCTAGGGGCCAGGACGGGTAATATCTATATTTCCATAAGTACAATACAAAATTGATCGAAACTCGTTAATCGGGGGTTTTAGGGGTCGCTGAATACGAATATAATATCGGCAACTTTTAACCAAGTTAAAATTAAGTTTATCAAAACATTCCAGAAATATCCAGACCTTCTTTTGCATGCACAAAAATTTAAAGAAATTGGTTTGTCTACTGAAGAGTTGGTTGAACACGGTTGTCAACTAATTCTGGCACTGTATAATGCTCCACTCAGTTTTCGCAAGCCAAATATACCCGATGAATACAAACAGAGCAATATTCAGTTAGCAGATACTTATAGATACAGGATGTATTTAACGGCTGTTGCAAAAAATAAAAAAGTGAACATCGGAAAAATCCTGCCAACTGTAGATGCTTTCACGCAACATTTGAAGCGGGTGTATTTACACGCAACATTTGAAGAGGGTGTATTTGCAAGTCCAGAAATGGTTGAATGGAGAACATTCTATAAATCCAACAGACTGGGGATGGGCGCTCATCGATAATTCCTTGATCCCCGTAAGGATAACTCAGTCACCCGGTCCCCCCAATATCATGAGTTTTGATATTCTGCGCATGCAAAATCGACTGCGGTAATTCATGCGGATGCAGAAAGCACGGGTTAGCATGCAACATCGCATGCAAGAATTGTGCTGGGTCAAACTGTACGAATATTGAGAAGTGTTCGGAAGCAGAATCTTATGATAACGTGGATGAAGATTTAGTAATGAAGAAAATGACAACGAAGAGAATGATTAAGTTATGTAAATACAATTAAATAAAAATGTTTATTGAAGATTTCAAGGTTGTTTTCCTTTATTATATACGTCACATATTATATTTAGTCAAATATATAAAAAGATTGTAAAAAGGCGATGGAAACTCGTTACTCCAGGATTTTGGGGGTAACTGAATCCTGAGTTCTAGGTTCTTCACTGATTATCGCCGATATTATATTCGTGTTCAGCGACCCCTAAAACCACCGATTAACGAGTTTCGATCAATTTGGTATTGTACCTATGGAAATATAGATATTACCCGTCTGGCCCCTAGGTTCTCCGAGGATCATCGCCGATATTATATTCGTGTTTAACGACCCCAAAAACCACCAAGTAATGAGCTTCGATCAATTTCGAGCTGAATTTATGGAAAATTCCAGGAGATGCCGTAAGTATTACTCGCCCTGGGTCCCAGGTACTCCGAGGATCATTGCCGATATTATATTCGTGTTTAGTGACCCCAAAAACCACCAAGTAAAGAGCTTCGATCAATTTCGTGCCAAATTTATGAAAAATTCCAGGAGATGCCGTAGGTATTACTCGCCCTGGGTCCCAGGTACTCCGAGGATCATTGCCGATATTATATTCGTGTTCAGCGACCCCAAAAACCCCCAACTAACGAGCTTCGATCAATTTCGAGCCGAATGTATGGAAAATTCCTGGAGATGACATAGGTATTACCCGCCCTGAGCCCTAGGTACTCCGAGGATCATCTCCGATATTATATTCGTGTTCAGCGAATCCCAAAACTTCCGAGTAAGGAGCTTCGATCAATTTCGTGCCAAATTTATGGAAAATTCCAGGATATGACGTAGGTATTATCCGCCCTGGGCCCCAGGTACTCCGAGAATCATCACCGATATTATTTCGTGTTCAGCTACCCCAAAAAAACCCCGAGTATTAAAATTCGGCCCATTTCTGTGATTATTCAACGAGTTATACATTTTTTTTAATCGAGCCAGGGAATGCACTTTTAAAAAATGCATTTTTCCTATGCACCGATGCAATTTTGATTTCTTATAAAGTCGCTATGTTTATAAACTTTCTTCCTGTTTTATGTGGTGACTTCCTGAATCGAATGCAAAAAAACGCCGACTTACTGCACCAATTATCGTAGGTTTAGTGCTTTATTTCCTCGCCTAATAAGATAAATTCAGCTGTTTTACGAAATCATATGTAATCACTCATTTCAAGCCAAATGTGACGACATAACTACATTATATAGCATCCCTCTTTTGTGAAAAGGTTTCCTTCCTTATAACACTAAAATTACTCGTAGTTCATTGTTAAATTTAATTAATGAATTAATATTTGAAAAATCTGTGTTAACATCAAGAGGCTTCCTCTACGAGTTTAAAAAAAATTAAACGGTTTTTAAAGTAATTGAACTTGAATGGATGAATAAAAAGTATTTTATTACCGATTAAAATTTAGCACAAGATATATATATATATATATACATATAAGGAGAGTGTGAACTAATAAAAAAATTGAATAACAATAGTAGCAAGGTGGAAGTGATTACAAACACACGTAAGGGAAATTTAGTCCAACCTATAACGATAGTTCCCTACTAAAGAACCAAACTGCAATCAAATAATTGGTTTTTTGTGCTTTATATTAAATATTTTCTGCTCGTAATTTGTGACGTTTTAAAAGATTTATATTCCTAAACTTAAGGATATGGCGATTTTTTCGTTTTTTGCAACCTTTTCAGAGTTATTGTCAATAGCGGAGCCAGGATTTTATTCTTAACTATTTTAAGTTGAGGATCATGTTCTACAACTGGTTACTAGAATATATTGTATGTTTTCATGCGTCTGGTGTCGCAATATTTCATGTTCACACAGCAAATCAAAGCAACTCGAGGATATTGGTAAGCGTGTTCATACATCAAATCAAAGCAGTTTGAGGATATTGGTAAGCGTGCTCATACATCAAATCAAAGCAACTTGAGTATATTGGTAAGCATGTTCACACAGCAAATCAAAACAACTCGAGGATATTGGTAAGCATACCAATATACTACGAATGAGTTCATTCAGCAAATCAAAGCAACTTGAGGATATTGGTAAGCATGTTTATTCAGCAAATCAAAGCAATTTGAGGATATTGGCAAGCGTGCTCACACCTCAAATCAAAAAAACTTGAGTATATTGGTAGGTATGTTCACACAGCAAATCAAAGCAACTTGAGGATATTGGTAAGCACGTTCATTCAGCAAATCAAAGCAACTTGAGGATATTGGTAAGCGTGTTCATACATCAATTCAAGACAGCTCAAGAATATTGGTAACCATGTTCACATAGCAAATATAGAGTGGAGACGTGTTGCTCGACTTCTTATGAGTAAATCATGGGGGTTTGGGATAGGTTATCCATGCCTTATGAGCAACGCAAAAGAACTGGAAAATAGGAAATCGGGTTTTTAATATTCTCAACTCAAAATACAGTGATAATAGGGTGCCTATTTTAAGAATATGTAACCTAAGATACAGGATAGGGTGTTCGTCATATAAAAGGGTCGGTCATGTATAAATGTAAGGGCGTAAGTGCTAAGTGCCTAACTAAACGCAATTGAGGGAAGGTATGCGGTTGTACGTGTAACAAAAGACATCTTGTGCATAGTATATGGGTATTTCAATTAAATATGAGAATTGTATTTTTTAATAGTTTAATTTATTATTAATTACATGTAATTCCAATTCGTGATTCACCGGGCTTCGATGTAATAAATAACACTACAGACATTTTCTAACCATGATAATTTTGATTAACCTCATGTACGGTTCGGTTGCAAATCAACTATCTTCATAGGCAAAAAAAAAAAAATTATTTGGTTTCTTGTTTCTTCTGAGAATGGTCACTTTATAAGTAAAATGGACAAAAGGTTAATACATAGTTAATGCTATTAGATGGTGTCTTTACTTTTTTGGTGAATTAATATTTATGGTTTTTATAAAAACATTTTTCCAAGATAAAATTATAAAAATTCATGCACTCTAGAAAATCCTTCACGTTATTAAGTTAATTTTACAAATATAGATATACACTCTACATTAGCGGGGGAATGGTTATGACTGACGATGGAAAATTATTTCCAAAACACGTCTGACAAGAATGTAGGGTTCATAGGTGAGAACCAAGTACTGCCATTTCTAACTATGCATTGATCCCGCAAAACATGCTTATACCTTAATCATGATACATGACACTCATGACGGTCGAGTTCAATCGATTACATAAGCTAAAATTTGAAGCAAAGCTTTTATCTGATAGCAACTGGTTTTTGGGAGTTGCAAGAGTTCATGAAGATAAGGTTATCTTTGAAAGGCATTACGTGTTAGCAAATAATAGATAAGACTAAAAAAGACTGTATTAAATTAGAAATAAAATCGTTTGCTCTAAGAAAGTGACTTTGAATTACAAGCTTTAAAAAATAATTTATTGAAAACTGAAGTAAAAAACTAAATTTAGAAATTAATGGAAACTAATACATTTAAATTATGGTTCTTTAAAATGGTTTTAACATTGCGTTTCTGAAAATGTTAGACGTGATTAATTACAACGATATATAAACACTGAAGAATAACATCTTCCTAAAAAAATAATGAAAAAACTAAATGTTCAATAAACAATTTAAATAACATTGATAATTCAATTAACAAGTTAAGTGTTAATTTAGCAGATAATTTGAATAGTAATAGTTCAGAAGAAAAAGGTAGAGTTATTAAACAGAAGAATTTAAATAAATAATTCCATCTACATTTGAGCTACTAGTTTTAACTACATTTGTAAATATATCACACTTGCCTATAGTAGCACTTACTTTTATAATTGTTGAGGACGGCCGTTTCGGGAGATATGTCCCATTGTTAACTCGAACAGTTTTTTCTGAATTCATGGTTTTTTGTAGATTAAGGTAAGGTCGAAATATTAGTGTGGGGATGTAAGTGTATTTTGGTGAGTATTGAGAGCTATGATGTCAAAAAGTATATGTGAGCTATAATGCAGTTGGGTGTTGAGTATGTGGGAGGGTAAAGTTTGAAATGTTTGTTTATCTCATATTGTTCGGTTGTTTATCGTTAGGGTTCCTTGTTTTGTTTGTGAATAATTTGTAGGTCAAATGTCGTTTTTGTAGTTATGGTTTGTAGAAATGACATGTTTAGTGAAGTTTGATTGGGTGTTTTCGTTTGTGAGTGCTTTTATGTGTTCTTGGTAGCGTGTATAAAATGTCCACCCTGTCTAGCCTATTTAAAATTGGGGCACAAACCGCAAGTTTGAAAACACCAGAGGAGTTGTAGGCCTATATGTTTTTTATGTTGTTGGGTTTAAATTGTTGGTTGAAGGTGTTGTATGTGGAGTAGGCTATTCTGTAACTGTATTTACGAAGTGTGTTGGTTAGTTTAATAGTTTTGGTTTATATGTGTGCTATTTTTAAGTATTTTATGGGTTTGTCGTGTTGCGTATTTGTATTTGGGTAATTGAGCTTATTTTTTAGGCGGTTGTATAATTTGTCAATCATTGTTGTGTTGTAACCAGAGAGAATAAGAGGCGAGCACACATATTTTTAAAACATATTAATTACATACACTCAAAACTTACATATACCATCAAAACAGAACAAAGCAACTGCCTTAATTTTTTAAACCTTACAATTACACGTACAGACAAACAATTACAGAAATTCAACATACACCAAAAACCTATCAACACCAATACTACTATTCACAACTCTTCAAACCACCCACACAAACATAAACTAGCCGCTTACAACATAATGATATATCGCCTAATAAAACACCGTTAGGCAAGAATACTACGAAAAACTAAACACCATAAAACGTATAGCACAAATCAATGATTTTTAAAATAATCACGGATGTCTAACTAATACACGATGACCGTTTTTCAACAAATTTTGAATGAAGTATTTTCAGTTGCAAAGCTTCCTGAGCCGAGTCGTATTTCTCACCTTCAACAAACGTTAATAGCGCTGTGAAAGCGGCTGCAGCATTACTCCATGAAATGTTTACTTTCTGTAAAAGTTCTTTGCTTTTTCAATAAGTATTTGTCCTGATAGAGGAGCACCTTTAGAACGTTGAAGGACGAACCACTCACAAAAAACGAAATCTAACTTTTCGAACTTCGGTTTCCGCACAGCACGATGATCAAATATAGCTTTCTTCGATTAGGTATTCGTATAAAATTTTAAAAGCTTAACTCTTTGTTTTATAATATTGTATATTGTAGAAAATCCATTGTGCCAGATTCCTCCATTAATTTGTTTTATTTTCAATAAACAATTCCTCCGATTTTCTCCATTACCTAGTCTGTTGCAACTGACATTTCTCTCATTGATAGTCAGCACTATTCTTTTTCGTTCTTGCTCACTACTTTTTCGTTCTGGCGCACTACTTTTTTTCACTCATTGTCACTAAGTAAGCAGTAAAGATACAACTTAATGATAAAGCTATCACAACTGAGACGAGCAATCAAAACAATCTATAAATACTCTATATTGACATGATATTCGGTATCTGTTTTGTAATGTATTTCCGATGAGTCACATCTTGTAACAACAAAGATGGGTACTCTACTGATTTGTTTTGAAAACGGGCCGGTTAATAGAATGTTCCGGATGATAGAACGTTCCATGTAAACTATAAATGTATGCTTTATACAAACGAAAATAAAAATCTGATAGAAGATGATTATTTATGATGATGGCAATTTAGTTGCAGAAACATATCTGATTACAATAGACAT
Organism: Prosapia bicincta; assembly: GCA_036971475.1. Taxonomy (NCBI): domain Eukaryota; kingdom Metazoa; phylum Arthropoda; class Insecta; order Hemiptera; family Cercopidae; genus Prosapia; species Prosapia bicincta. The sequence goes on from JBAIZL010000002.1 coordinate 309,273,784, forward strand.
ATTGTTGGGGTAGATTAAAGATTAATATTTTTACATTAGGCTACTTTACTACATTGTAGTAATACAGTAGGATCCCCTAAATTCATAATTACAATAAGTTCTCATTTATTTCTTCAAATTGTATTTCTATTAAATTTCAGATTTAGTATTTTCAATTAAATTTAAAGTTTACCTTTCCAATATTAATCATAAGAGGAAGGAAACTGCATATCTTGTAAATAAAAATACACCTTTAAGAAAGTAACTAGAAATAAATAACGCGTTTAACTTTCCCAAACATTAATTTGAATACTGATAAGCAGAAAATAAATTTTTATCTTACAGAAGCCAAATAAAATTTTGAACTGGACGACAATCTTACTTAAAATGAATATTTCATAAAATATGTGAAAATTTAGGGAAGAATAAATGAGAATTTCGTTTAGTTCCTTTTCAAGTTATTATTCATTCCAGTTACGTTTTCCCCAAGAGTAAAGTTTATGAACCTGGAATAGAACACCAATTGATATTCACTAACAGTTCCACGCCGTGGTTACTCGCGTAGGTAAAAGTCACGTTCATTTTGCAGTTGGGGGTTGGGAAACGTGTTTAAAATGAAAAAAACGTTCCTCAGAGAATTACATTTACAAATGAAAACTTACTTAGAAGGTCTTTGCTTGGTTAATTTAAACAAGAGAGGGTTTTTTCACATTCGCAGCTACTTTTTGCTATTAATTTTACATTCGGCGAACGTTTTAAAGAGAAAATTTTGTAATCTAATGACTTCCACAGAGTTAGGATACAATTGAAGGCCTACTAATTAGGTTTTGAAAATGGAGTAATTCCGAAACGTGTCAACAAAAGAAAATATTGTAATCATAGGAAAGGTAGAAAATCTAATCAAACATATAAGCTCTGATAATTACATACACAAGGGAATCAACTGCAAGTGAGCATCTTATAGAGCTATTTTTACAAAGGTTTGTTATAAAATGAGGAGTAGGGGTGTATATACGCTGGATTTGTTTATACGACTAAAACGTAAGTCGTAACATAAGAAATTGTTATCTCTTCAGTGATTGCTTCCATATTTACGTTCTGGGAGTCAAATAAAAATATCTCAAACACAAAGTTTGAGGAAAATTAGTATTAGTAGGGCATGTGTAACTGATGTGTAACTTGATAACTTATCAATTATCCAGACGTCACATGTTTTTGCAGACGTCTACCTGGAGTTGAAAAACGTCGTGAAGATCACAGAAATAAATAAAACCTTTGAATGTCCCTCCAAACATTAAAATTTTAAAAGCAAAGTAATACCCTCTCTTACTTTAAAAAACCTAATCTCTAAATAAAATAGATCACTATGTTATGGTTCATTACAATTAGAGAAAAACTACCAGGTTAGTATGGATTTGCTTATAAAAAACACAAAATAAAATTTGCGTACATATGATAACTTGATGATAAATGAAGTAACCTCCATTGTGGTATCTCCATCATTGTAAGGAAGAAGTATTGTCGGCCACCTAATATGTTTAGTTACTTTTTATGTAGTAAAACGTTTTTATCCTTATTTGATATTTTTCAGTTCCTTTTATTACCTCACACTCTCTTCATATATATATATATATATATATATATATATATATATATATATATATATATTCCTCATCAGGAATATTTATATATATTCTGTACACTTTCAATCGCTATAAAAATACGTTTATTCACCAATTGAATTTAAATACTTTTTTTTAAACCTGTAGTTGATTACAACTGATGCTAATACTGTTTACACCAATATTTTTAATTAATTAAATTTAAAAAGTTGATGCCTCGGTTGGATTCGAACTGATTGACTACATTTTTTACATCCAGCACTTTGGCTCTGAGCCAACTTTCTCGTAGCTATAAGTATATGAAATTATAAGAGAAAGGTTCCTTGCAATAATGAAGCAATATCCTACAAGATATTGATAGAATGGGAATTTATAGACCGCCATCAGCTTCATCAATTAGAAACGAAAGAAAGCGAATAAATAGTAACAAACCAAAAATTATAGTCCAACACCATATAGGCTACGGTATGGAGAGGTAAATGGAAAATTTCACGGAAATTTCTATTTTGCCACATAATGTTGTGATTCTGTCATATGTATATACATGTTTATACCTATTAACTATAATTACTCAATAAAAAGTAACTACAATAAACTTTTCTTTGTCGACCTAATTATAAATTGACGTTTTAAATATTTTTTAAATTACTTGTTTATCCTTTAAAAAAGTACTTTATTTTATAAAGTTTAGAGTTGGTTAAAAAGTGAGATTAAACTCAGTTTTGTTTATTTCTGAGGCTTCAGTACAAGGTTTTATGTTTTTTTCTGTAGTCATGAGGCAGTTTTCTATCGCCAGGTATATTTTAGCAATAACTATGACGTCTCGTTAACCGATAATCGTTACGTTATAACCAATTATCTTATTGCCGATAACCTGGGTAACCGATAATTACGTATTTTGAAGTAAAGAATTGAAAAAATTTTCCAGTCGATGTTTGACCAACGGCTTAATACAGGCAGCGCTTCATTTGTGAATTTTATTTGTGTCGTGTCATTTTTTAGTTTTAACATAGTTCTATTTGGGTCATAATTTTCTAAAAAAGAAATATGCGCTTAACGAGGCCATACAAAATATTTAATATAAGCTACATATTCTAGCATTATCAATTTCAACTCCTTTTTCCAGCCAACACCGTTTCACTAATTAGTATTATTCCTTCAAAACATAAACGCTATCACCTCACATTGTCAGGCCATGTCTAGGTTATCTCTGTGGTATCACGTTGACATTTTCTCGCGTTAAATGTGGACTTGTCAGTGACACTGTCGTTACGTAAGTCCTACAGAACGAACTAACGTACAGTAGTTTGTACTTAGTAACATTAATTATTCACTTAAGGTGAGATTAAAAAGATGGAACTTGTCAATGTAATAGAAATAAATAGACAGAGATAATTTGTATACATGTATATTCTAGCATTCGAAAGCAGAGTTTAAAACTTAAATTCAATAAACTCTTAGTTGTATCCGGAAACAAATAAATATAGTTTATTTGTAGTTTATCCTACAATAATATAAAATAATTCATTCATTTAATAAATACATAAATTATCTATTTGTTTATTTAAAAAATTCAAATATTTTTAGGCATTTGTGGAAAATTACAGGCATAATAAATAGCTCTTTTTAAAACTATTTTCTATACTTCTATTTAGGAATGTAAAATTTAAATATATTGAACGCAATAAAAACAGTAGGAACGTTATAACATTTATGTTTAAAATTAACTTTATTTAACATCGAATAAAATAACTTCAAAAGTATATTTTATCGTAAATATATATTCTTTGACAAAAATGAAGAGCTGTAAAGGAAATAGTCGAGGATTGTCTACTTGCTAAATAGAAACAGGAGTTTTTAAATATTTATAGCAGACTGGGCAAAAGAAAATAATGACTGAAAGACTAAAGAGTGTTTTAAAAAAATCATGCCCGGAACTAATGTAATTATGTTATAATTTGGAAGTAGAGAGTGGTTAATGTTTATTGATATTCGTATTTATTTATAATTTAAGAAAGAAGCATTCTTCGAAATCAGTGTCAAAGTGTAGTTTTAATTTGATGTTTTTGTTTATAAAAAAGAGTTGAACATAAATTAAATATACAAATAGTTAATTTTGTTTTTACATAAATGAGAATTATAAAAGCATATTGTTATGCTCTTTTTTCTATGAAGCTCATCTTTTATCTTTTCAATTTTGTCCTATGTCGCATGTCTTTTTCTCACTTTTTTGTCTTTCATCCAGAACAATTTTACACCATTAATATTCATAAATTGTTTTTCTGTTTATTCTCAGTTACAAATTCCTTAATTAAATTTGTCTCTTCTTCTCGACCAAGAATTTTACTGGTTTAACTGCTCTTGTCTTATAAACCTTATCCGCTCCATCTTTTTCCTACCAATGTTCAATCCTCTATACTTCAGTTTCTCAGAGTTTCTTCCACACAATATTTGTTTTCCGACTAACAGAAAAATGTGTCAGTAATTCATTTAATTAATATTTAAATGCTTCTAACAAAGACTATTCAAAAACTTTAAATATGAAGCCAAGACATGTCATGTTTGCCAAAAAGTCATGACGTTTTCCATTGTTATAATGGACACATTGTTATTATGTTAGTTTGTTACACAGTCTAATCTGTTTTTCCAAACAATGTGCTTCAAAATTTTACAAATTTAGTGAATTTTACACTGTAATGTTAATTACAAGAAGGAAACAATGTTACTAATTAATATAAATATTATTGTATTTTTTAATTTTCAAGTTTCAGTATTAATATTCAAACGTTTTGATTATATAGGATAGTAATATTTTCATAGAGCATTTTTTACAAATTTGTATATAATATTTAAAAACTGTACTTTCTTTTTTTAATGTTTCAATTCGCGTATTGGAATCACGCTCCGGTCTTATGTTCCCGACTTGTTTTCCATTTTTCGTAGATAATAACATTAGTTATAGAAATGAAGAAACCTAATGAAATAGATTTTAACCTAAAATTACTTGTCTTTTAATTCATAGTGCTGCTTATAAAAACAGCCACCAGGTGGCAGCAGGTGTGTTGTAGAAAGTTCAATCTATTGCCTCTCAGCTGATCAGTGGCGGCCTAAACTCTTGTCAGTGATGTGTAAATGTTTTCGTGAGAAGTGAAACTGTGTGTGTTCGCTGGGTTTTAACATACTGTTATCAAAACCATTATTATTTGTAAGTTAAAAAAATTAATAATACAATTTTTATGTTCAATAAATATATTAATTTGTGCTTTAATAATTAAAGAATTATATAATGTAATAAAAAGGTAAGGTGCTATTTAAAAAAAAATAAATATAAATTTAATTTAATCTTTATAAACATGAAGACTAATAAATAAATTATCATATGAAGTGTGTACCAATTATAAAAATTCATTCCCCGCCATTCATTGTAAATGGAATTTTATTTTGAAAATATTCATTTGGAATGATTTTTAGATAAATTTATTTGATTCTTTAAAGAAAAATATAGGAAGTTTATAGACTTTTAAAACATAATAAGAGATGTTTAACAGCTGGTATTTAGAGATTCAGGACTAGCGAAATGTCTCCGAAAGATATTATCGTAGAATGTTTTAAATATGTATATATATATATATATATATATATATATATATATATATATATATATATATATATACATGTATGTATGTAAAATTATTATATTTATAATAATTTCCCCCTTTACGTTTACAAAAAAACAGGTATAAATGAACCCACTTTTCTCAAAAGTATAAACACCTAACAGTGAAAACATGTAACACTAAAGAGTTTGTTTGGGTAAAATTATAATTAGTCGATACCGTATGTTTTTTAAAAAAATCTTTTTACTTGTTCTACCAATATGGGATTTCTTATTGATTAGTTACATAAAAATGTATGTATTACAAACTATTTGGAGGAATACAGTGGTTGTCCAAGAGTAAATCATGAAGACAAATGTTTGTAATGTTTCTCTTAAATAAATCTCAAATATTATTTTCTATAAAACCTGGTGCATAATTTACGTCATTATAATACAGTTATAACACAATAAGCATTACAAAACTATAAGCACATTTAGTAGTATTTTATAATAGAATAATATGTAAGTGTTCTTAACCAAAAATAACTTACCATCAAGTATCTTGTGCTAAGTAAGGTTTCTCTGTAACACATGCGATACATCTCCTTTGCAGGTTGTGATAATTTGTTTTCATGTCGTGATTGTCTTATCTACATAAAGATAAAAATAACAGGGAGTGAACAATCACCGTTCAATGATTTTTTTAGAGATATTTCTACTAATTTTGCTAACAACAAATGCACAAATTTGTTTAAACAATTAATTTCCTCCAAATGAGTATTTTGTTAATATTATTTGTTAATGCTCTTCATAATTTCAGTAATTAATAATTATTAATAAATAAATATTTAAAATAATCATAAATTTTATAAAGGCTGTAGTAGTTGATTTTAGGGAAATTACATATTAACATTCGAAACAGAATCGATATTGGCAAAAAATTATACCTGGGGATGTAGAAAAAGATCAGAAACACTAAGAAATATATATCTTGGAGGCAATGCACCAAAAATTTAAAATAAAAAAATCCAAAACAAAAATAACTTCCCTTCAAATTAAACAAAACATTTTTAAAATCACATTTTTTATAAAACAGAACATTAAGATTAAATATCCGGTTAGGATGGGATATTAAAATAATAATAATAATAAAACCTGCCAAGAGGCTAACGTTTTGAAAAGTGAAATATCACTAATTTAGGTATGAGTTTTTGCATCGCAAGGAACGAGAAGCGCATATGAATTTTAAAGCTGTCTACCTCGTACACCGGTGAACATTATTAAAAAACAAAGCTATTCTAACCGGATACTTTCCAGCTAAATTCTAAAGTAGTATAACATAGGTCTTTATTTTTTAGAAAAGCTATGATTTTAAAAACTTTTGTGTTGATTGAGAAGTTTTGTCAGTTTTTTAGTTTTATTTTTCAAGGGCTCGCTACCATGTTTTATTATTTTTTCGTACTTTTAAATACTTCTGGATTGTCAGGTATCGATAGTCTTATCGGTATCAATTACGTAAAGAGGTAAATAGTTTCCAGTATCAAAATAACATCAATTAAGATAATAATTGGGATAATTTTCATAGTTTATTCCTTTATCTAGAAGCCTTAGTAAAATAACTTTTAAAATTACATTATAAATACCAAATTAAATTAAACAAGCGAAGTAATAGATTTATTACAAAAATGGGCGTCATTGCGATCAGTCAACCCCTTGGGACAGAATTGATTGTTTGAATCTTTAAGAATAACAATACAATAGAAATGACTTGGTTTAGTATTGTTACCTTGAGACAATATTTTGCTTGTATAATATCTACTTTTAAATGCTAAAAGATCTGCAAATATAACCCATTAACATTCAGTATTTAATTACAAGGTATTTTGTTAAAAAATTATTAAAGAATAAACATTTATTTTTACCTCAATATTTAAATACTATATCCCAGAGTAGACTAATGCGTGTTGGCTATAATGTTATAATGAAGTGGTTTTTAAGATTTGAATCTATTATTTTACTTAATAAATCAATATAATTGACAATTAAGTTCAAAACTACAACTATAAGTAAATATAAATAATATGATAGAAAGTAAAAAATCATGCGACAAAGTTATACATAATTAAACAATTTTATTATACCCAAATGAATTGTTATTGTTATGTTATTTATGCACAATTGTCTGAATATGGGGAAATGGTTATCGAAACGTACCTACAGATATAATTAGATATAACTTTCAAAGCATGGTTTATACCAGTGCATATTTAATCGTTCTAATTGTTATTGTGTTTTTATTTTAATTGTAATGTTATTATATTGATTATATACTATCAAAGTGCCTGCAGAGTTTTACTTCCAAACAATAAGTTATTATAAATAAGGTTAGATCTACATATAGTTTGTATTTTAAATAGCGTACATCATCATTTATAAAATCATTTGTATTTTAGCAATACTGCTCGGTCCTAAATTTCGCACTTCCTTGTAGAATTGGAGGTAATAAAACTTGCAATAAAATCGTCTCTAAATTCGGAACACGTAATTTAGTTTATTGCTTGTAAACTCTAGAGAATCATTACAGTTTGTCAACTGAAATGGGCATTTCATCTGATTGTAATGGATCTTGAAGGCAAATAAAATACAATCTTAGGCGTTTTAGAACGGTTAAATAAATTTTGAATAATGGTAAAGGCAATCTTGAAATACAAATTGAGGACACTAGTGTTATTAAATTACTTACGCAATAGTAATTATTTTGTGACATGAATCAGCTACCATGTTTGATTTTTAACGAGGATTTGTTAGTAACGTTAGTTTGTCAGATGCCTAGCAAGGAGTACGTGGGATGTCGTCATATGCCCAGTAAGGAGTATGTGGGATGTCGTCAGATACCCAGCAAGGAGTATGTGGGATGTCATCAAATGCCCAGCAAGGAGTATGTGGGATGTCATCAGATGCCCAGCAAGGAGTATGTGGGATGTCGTCAGATGCCCGGCAAGGAGTATGTGGGATGTCGTCAGATTCCCAGCAAGGAGTATGTGGGATGTCGTCAGATGCCCAGCAAGGAGTATGTGGGATGTCGCCAGATGGCCCAATAAAAACCACCCTTTCCCTCTTGGCAAACTCAGCGTGAAACCGCTTATTTAGCATTGCTTCTGAGAATTTCTACGCTATGGAAGCTTCGTCTTTATCTTTTTTAAATTCATCCCTCTTCTATTTTTTCAATGTAGATTATATGTAAGTACCAATTGTATCCCAATATTCTTTATTCTCTAGCAGAATATACACTGAGTATAAAATGTTCATCATGTATTCTATCTCCCACTTCTTTTCAATCGCCTGTCGTAAAGAAATACATCATATTAGCTTACCCCTACATTTTACAGATATTGTCTGAGTTTCCAATGATAATATCGTTAAATGTAATCAGATTGTGTGATAAAGTAATAATGTCTTCTATGAATTTATGGAGACACGGGCCGCTTTCTTTTCTTAACATCCGTTAATAGTGTAATCTCTTTTATCCTGTCTTTTCTCATGGATGTTTTATGTCCTGGAGCAAACATGTCTACAGGTTACAGAGCCAGGCACTTCCAATCTTTTAATAGTCTCCCTTTATGGATTAATCACAAGCTATTGCATATGTCCGGACGATAAGAGAATTGTCTCGTTAGCAAAATAAAACGTGCAACAGTCCGAGTTCTCAACTATTAGCCATCAGTTCACATTATTAATAATCATCTCAACTCATTTGATTGAATTAATCCGAGATTGTAAATGGTCTTCGGTGCGACAGTGACATAGTTTTTTATTTTCAGAGACAAGTTTGACGTGAGTAGACTTACCACTGCTTCTCCGTACATACTACCCTACTCTTCTCTAGAGCTAGTTAATATTACCACCAGATCCTTCACGTAAACGATGACGTAAACAGCTTCTGACACGTAATTAATGAATAATTAATTGTAACAACTTAATTGTACTGTCGAAATAATTAATTGTATGAACTCAATTTTATTGTATAAATAATTGATTGTTAGAACGTAATTGTATAATTATTTATTCATTGTAAAATTAAACAATTGTGCGAGCTTAATTGAATTGTAATAATAATTAATTGTTTTGACTTGGTCGAAGAAAGTGTGGGTAGTTTGTTTTCGTTTGAATGTTATACAACATTGATTATATTGATGTTCTGTAGAACATTATACAAATTGATGTTCTGTAGACATATTTATCGTCTCGCTGACTAAATTATATTCCTGTGAATTTTTTGTGTAAACTAGAATAATATTTTATTCAATTTGCTTGGTATTATTTACCTTCTCAGTATCATAGTGAGTTTGTCGATTTTTAAATATGTAATTTCCAATATCCCTATCGTTTCCAGTTCGTAGTGTTCCTAGTTACGTCATCCCATTCAGCATAGGCAAAGCAGATATAGATTCTCATTGAACTCCGTAGCTCAAGAAAGTATGAATACATCTCATACTTTCACAAAGCACACATTTGTTTGTCTATATTTCAATTACTTTTAATGGAAACGTAGGCCAAGTGGTTGTACAATGTATAAAGTTAAAAGGTGCTGTAAATGAAATATAATCTATACTTATAAAACAAGGTGTTTTAACAGACTTATTTATAATCTTCGTAAACTATAATACAAGTACAGACTTGAAGTTTTGAGGGAGTCATCGTGTGGTAATGTAGAGGTATGCTAAGAAGAAGTTATATACAATTTTAATTATTGGTGGATTCTTTTTAATATTCGTAGAACAACTGTAGGACTACGTAAGCGATCAACTGTTTTAAATTCAGGATAAGGCCACTGAATAGAACAGATATATTTTTTTGATCAAATTATCGAACAGCTGTTTTAAGATTACGATGTAGCCACTGAACAGAACATCTGATAACGCAAGCGTTCAGCTGTTTTAAATTCGGGATCAAACCACTGAATATACCAGATATAGGCTTTTGATCAAGTAAGAGATCAGCTGTTTCAAAATTAAGATGTAGCCACCAAATAGAACAGTTGTACCCTTCGAATAACGTAAGCCATTAGCAGTTTCAAATTCGGGATATAGCCACTGATTAGAACAGCTGTAGCCTTAAAATAATGTAAGCGATAAAATCTTTCCTATTTGGGATGTAGCCACTGAATAGAACAGTTGTACACTTCGAATAACTTAAGCCGTAAGCTGTTTTAAATTCGGGATATAGCCAATGATTAGAACAGCTGTAGCCTTAAAATAATGTAAGCGATAAAATCTTTCCGATTCGGGATGTAGCCACTGAAAAGAACAGTTGTACCCTTAGAATAACTTAAGCCATAAGCTGTTTTAAATTCGGGATGTAGCCACTGATTAGAACAGCTGTAGCCTTAAAATAATGTAAGCGATAAAATGTTTCCGATTCGGGATGTAGTCACTGAATAGAACAGCTGGCGTAAGCGAACAGCAGTTACAAGTCCGGTAAATTAATGAGGGTATATAAATAACTATCTTTATTATGAAAAAGTTAACTGTGTTCAGACCTTCCAAGGGTATATTATAGCTGAGCTACAATTTAATGTGGTGAAATAAGGTTGTGTTTTTTTGCTTGCATAATGTTTTGTGATTCTAGAATGAACATGTTTGGTATAATTTTTAAAATTTTCAACTATAGGCTGTCAGTGACAGATTTTATGTTTTTCATGTTTTTAAAAACTTTCTTCTTCGCCAACTAAAATTTGTATTGCACTATGATTTCCGCTTGTTAATGATGCAATTTCTAATTAGATTTATCAATGAAATCAGTTTCGTTTTCCAGAACTTTATTTACTCCTCAAGTGAATGGTGTGAACTTGTAATTCATGGCATAATTCCTATTGTGGGTAAAAGTGCCTGACTTTTTCGAGTATTTTTACCCATTATAATACACAAGAAGAAAGTACCAACGTATGTCGTGTCAGAGTGTTGTACAACGTGCAAGACTGGAAGAGATTTGCAGTTTTTTGTCACATTTTTTGTATTTTGAATCACTAAATACTTTTAGTTTCATAGGGTAAGTGTTATAAATTTTCATAAATAAACTTTTTGTTTGGGATTTTAATGATGATTAAATTAAGTACCGTTGCTTTAAATTAGTATTGTCAATGTAAATAATCCTTAAATAAAACAAAATAAACCAAAAATAATCCAAAATAACTTATAAATAACCAACAAAGTAACAAAAATAATAAAAATCCAAATACAAATAAATGTTAAATCACTAAGAACCAGCCAAACCTAAACAATAAATAATTTTAAAATGAGCATATACGCTACTGTGATACGTTAATGAGGACAATGAAGACTCATATAGCGCTGTGATGTCATAAATTTAACATTCCAACAAAATTTTATTGTTTCCGAGTTTATAATAGTAGTTGTATCAGATGACATCCATTTATGCAAAACAGTTTGATGGAGAGGATTTCATGGCAACATTTAAAGTTCACGGCAAAGTTCACCATTTACATAGTAGTTTGATACCATATTGTGAACAAAATGCACAGACTTTGTAAATATATTTTGTAGGCGAAGACTTGAGAGAAACGCAGTTTAGGTGTGAGAGAAGCAGTGACGATTTTATTCCAATAAAATATTTTTTCTATAAATCGAAATCTTGAAAATAACATGTATGTATATACATTCATGTTTCTATATTGTGAGTTATATTTACAATAATTTATTTTGTTTTAGTTTATTTCATATAACTGACTATAAAAAGTTTCGGCTACTGAGACATCCTTAGGAACCTCATATGGTTGCAATAATATAGCATGTAATACAGTTACCTTCATATACAAAATCAATTACAAACATAAATTACGAATTTTCTAATGCTTACAACAGATTTTAAGGAAATCAATCGTTACACAGATATCTGTACAAATAATTATTAAACCCTCTCAACTCCCTGAAAATAACCGTCTTGGTACTTACAGAGGAATACATTAAACACGTAAGATTAGTGGCAGTGAGTGGTAATTCTGACTTGCAAAGGATGAGTTGTTAACGCAAGTTCTTGACAAGAATTTCAGGTGAAAATGTGTAGATAGCAAAAACGTTTGTTTATTCTACACGGCAATTAGCATTATCTTATTTGTAAAGAATGTTTGAATTTTGATAAACCTCGTTTTACGAGAAAGTATTATCACGAAAATATGACGCATTATTAAGTGAATATTATTATTTTATGACCATTGGTGCTAATTATTGCAGACTAACGAGCCGCTAGTTGACGCGATATTGGGAGATCTGTGGTATAATAGTTTCTAGTTACTTCATGTCGCTGCTATTCCAAGTCGTCTGCATTTAAATAAAGTCAACAAATCCGACTCCTATCAGCATAAATATCCGGGGGCAGGATTCATAGATTGTCTAAACTATTAGTACACGTACCAGCCATCCATATTTGCTGTGTCTTGTAGTGCCGATGCAACATCATACCTCCGAGCAAATTGTAGAATCGACCGTGTGTTATGAAGGAAACCATAATCGTTGTTGCAGGCTAATAGAAAATAGTTAGGCTATTAGTACTATGTAATAAAGGAGACATTTGATCAATAATATTTTTGTTTTTATTTTTTAAAGCTGACGTTTTTGTTGAAGTATTTCCCGTTGTGGAAACATTTTATATAAGTATTTATTTGGCAAAGACAGTTATGTTTAATCTGGTTTTATTGGGGGAAAATATCAAATGTTGGTAAATAAAATACATCTACTAATTCTCAAAAGAGCTGCATCAAATGACTAAAATCAGAAATTGGGAAACAGATTTCCCAGACACTTCTTGAGTGAAAGCAAAGGTCAAACTTGAAAAAAGGAGTAAAAACACGCGTCTTTTACATAAAATAAACAGAAAATTGAGTTGCTTCTACTTCTAAGACAAGTAAAATATTATTATACAAAAACTCCACTAGAAATAATAAAATATAAGCCTCTCATTATAAATTTCAAATGAAGCAATATTTGTGAAAATATTTTTGTTTGAAATTTTTAAAACAGTCAAGCGGAAACGACAATAAAAAACAATGATTTAATTATTTAAAATTGGTTAAAAGATTTTCTAGATTTTTTCTAAACTTAATAGTAACTATAACCTTTTTGGTTGGATAGTTGTAAAGTGAAAGAAAATTGTGTACAAAAAATCGGATATTACGCTCATGTCATGATAGTAACATATTTTTTATTCGTATTTCTGTTAAAATTCGAGTGAAACATTAATTGAGTAAAATATGGCTTTTCAGTAACTAACGCCTGATGTTTACTACAGACTATTTTTACTAAAAAATAGAATAAAAATGCAATAGCCAAGAAAAATAAAATTTATTTCAATATAAGAAATGAAAATTTATTAACGAAAAGTCTACTTTATTTAGATTATAAATGTTTGCGATTTTAATTGTCTTCATGCCACTACATAACGAATTCGATATTGGCCTACTACAATTAAAATACGTTGAAAGACATTTACAAATTTAATTAATTTGCCTTTATAACATCAAGTAAGCAGCATAAAAGTTAAATTTGCATAAAGTGCTTTTATTGAAGTCTTATCATCTATTACTGCAAAAACCTTTTCCAAATAATACATTCAATGGTTATTATAATATTACTTCCTGTAAATAATTACAACGCACGCACGCGCGTGCGCGCGCGCACACACACACACACACAGAATCATACCTTGAAACTGATTTTTCATCTCCAAAAATAAATGCCAACATTGAATTTGTCTAATTATTCGAAAACACTCTTTACTGGAAGGCCACCATTTAATTAGTAACTATAGAACAACGAGTTAATGAGAAATATAAGAAACTCAAGGTCTTATAAGCGATATTAATACATTATTATTGTAATTATTCCATGATCATAACTTTTATAAGAAAAGGAAGTCCGTACGGACTTGTTTTTTCTACGACCATAGTTTTGAGGAGACTGTTTCCCATTATCTCTTCTTTACAACCCTAGAAAGCTTTGCATAGAAGCTATTTAACCTAGACTCTGTTTGATCTCTGTTTTGCTACTTAGTTTAATACATTCGCCGATTTTCTTTCTTAGTTACTAGCCTCTTACTGCTTAAAACCAGTTCTATAAAAAAGCCACGAAATCTAAGTCCAGGGGGTAGCATTTTGTAACACCTTGCCAAGTCTAATGTAATTTAATAGGTAGCAATAGGTATTGAAACTATTCAACAACAAGCCAATATTAAATAATATTAATATCTTTTTACACTTTAGAAAAGGCATAAATTTAAATGTAAAAAATGTGTCTGTATGTAATCATTAATATGATAATCTATAATAAAACAAACACTAACTCGAGCAACTCAAGAACCAGTTGCGAGCTAAATAACAACTTTTTTATAATACTAAGGTGATTTAATGTTATAAATAAATAACTAAATATATTTTTATAATTTCTAATACATTTAGGTATTATATGATAACGTATTGAAACAAATATTTTTAAAAAATATTATAAAACACAAAAGTGTTTCAAACAATTATAATAATAGAAGTGCTAAAACATGTTCTCAAAAAGTGCTACTAACATATGAGTCTGTCAAATTATCAAGACTCTTAAAGCTGTAAGCCGATATAGATTGAAATCTATCGTCTAGGGCAGAGGCTCCCAAACCTTTTGATACAACCCCTTCTTCTTGAAATGAAAGCCACCCCCGTCCTCTCCACTTCACACTATAAGTAAATGGTATAGGCATATGAAAAAGAAACAAATATATATATATATATATATATATATATACACAATTATTTTCAAAGAAACATAAAATAACATTTCAAGTTTTGTTTTGCAAGGTAAATTTTAACTGATAAGAGAAAAATTTGTTAGTGAGAGTAATGAGCTTGCATGTTTTTACTAGTATCCCTATTTGAGGTTATATTTTAGTAAAGGCAAAACGCAAGTCATTAGCAAAATCAAGTTTGTTTCTATATTTTGTTTTTATTGCAACAAATGCTGAAAATGTTTTTTTTTTTAGAAGTAGGTGCTTGAAAACGGCAAGTATAAACGAAAAGCTGCCTGTGTTACACTTTGAAGTGTTTTATCAAAAATGAAGATGTGTCAATTGTAGCGCTGTTGCCACATTGAACGGCAAACATTCTTTTCCGTTCTTAAAATTTAAATTTTCTAAGCATCATGGTCTATAAATTTTACTTAAATTTTAACTAAATGAGAATGCATGTTACTATTTTTCAACTGGTATCACGCCCCCTTGACTTGCCTTCAGGCCCCGCCAGTTTGGGAACCCATGGGTATGAAAAGTATCATTTAGTGCTGAAAAGAAATTTTGAAAATTGAGATATGATATGCTTTAAATTCAGAAGGATGAAAGGAAATTGACCTTAATAACAATATTTTAAAAAATTAATAAGTATTTTCTACAATTTTATATTTCTACATTGGAAAAGGTAAATGAACTAAAACTAAATGCACTCTAAATCTATATTACATCTGTCTATCTTTGAATCTTTGCATTAAATCTATATCACATATTTGACTTCAATGAAAAAAAAAAACAGATGGCTTGTCAATGGTGTTTTGTAAATATATATGTTTGGTACAGTTCTTGAAATTCGTCTAGCTTTGCTTTTTGTCAAACTACTGCGCATAACCTATTGCGCGCTCTCGCAATTTTTCTAACAGTGTGTATTTCAACCCCGACAATGATTGTTGCGTCATACCTTTTCATTCTTCCCTCGCCATTTTGGTTCCCCGTAATTAAAGCGTTTTTTGTTAACCCCTTTATTCCAAATTAATAGTTAAATTCGTTAGTAGATTATAACCTTAAGGAAACTCATAGATTTGCCTTTTTTAAATATATCTGTGTGGTCCTCCGGTAATTAATTATTATTATTTATTATTTTCTGATTTGGTGTCAAACTTAAAGGCTGAACGCCACAAATTGGTTTTACTTAAAATCTGAAAATAGATCTAATAAGAAGATTGGCGTTTTGTGGATATTGTAAACGGTTTTGTATCAGGAGGAAATGAGCTTAATTTAATATTGTCTGAAGAATTCGATAACATTCTTACAGTTTCAAAATTGAAATAATAATAATGGATTAAATAAATATTTTTACCACGTTTTTAAAACAGACTTTAAGTATAAAAAAAAATTTTAATTGCCCTTCTACGATTTTGAGGGAGAATGTTTAGTATCTATGGATATATTGGTGATATTCATACTTAGTGAAAAAAAGTGGAACGCAGGCAATTCATGATAGTTAAGGAGGAGTAAATGAATTAAATTACAGTGGGATTGTTTTTAGTCTTATGTCCGGATGAAAAATTTTAATCGATTTTGTAACATAATTTCATACAACTGATTTTATGTTTTAGGTTTTCTTGTAAAACAGATGTTTTAACACGGTTGATAAATATGTTAATTTATAATTCAATAAACAATTATTTAATTGAATATGAACGCGATTAAAAGTCTCTAGCTCTTCAAGCAAATGTTTAAACAAACTTCAAAAACGAGTGAATGTTGTAGAACAGCTGTTTTAACACGTAAGCTAGCTCATCACCAAAATTCGATTTGTTTAAACAACTATTGTTTAGACAAATGTACAGACAAGAAACCTAGTGAATATTGCATTGTCATCTAAGTCTGACCTATGTTTAAAATTTCTCTAGCTCATCGGGAAGTTAGTTTAAACTTGATTGCGAAATTCCACTCGGACAGAGCGACACACAGAGAGATATGACGGAAACTAAAAAAAAACATTTTAAAATAAATGTAACTTTCGCTAGAAAACACAAGTTAAAAGTGCTGAGTAAAGTCATGTATATGTGTAAATAGGGAATTAAGTGAAGAAATATTGATATGGTACTTTAATTACACGTTGTTTACCGTAATACCTTTTAGAGAACGTTTTCCCTAACAATTTATTACAACACCGACATACTATAACACTTTATTACGTCTTAGTACAAACTGGCTGATAGCTAAAGTATATGATTAGCTGATTTTACACATATCTCTCTCCAGAACGTGTTCCGCTTTTGTTTAATAGTAAAATCGATTGCTGGAAGTCTTCAATACCATTTTGTAGTTTAATGACCACCACAACTTGGCTTATGTCAGGTTATAGTTAGTTATAATTACACTTCATAGATAACGTAACGAGCTATTTCAGTGTTTGCCTCACCAAGCCACACGTACAATACGTCGCCCGAACACCGATAGCCTGCGATTTGTTTTACAACCGTTTAATATTTATCTAACTTTGTGTTTTCAATTACCTGTATTTTACGGCAACGTCCGACAAGTTAAAGAATTCCGTTTTCAATTATCTCCTCTATCCTTAATCGCGTCTTCCGAGAAGCATGCGTGTTTCAGGCTCGCGTGGTAGCACGTACGCAAAATCAAAGTGAGATCGTCTTTCCAACGGTCCAAGTTGCTACGAAAGGTGCATTATCAACGTTTCTGTGATTGTTAGGAAATTATTATGTAGTAAGTTTAATTAGCAAATTATGTGAACGCAAGAGGAAACACACAACACTGGTAAAAAGTGGTTTCTACTTTAGAAATATAGTGACGACAGATGTCGCTGCTTTTAATTTCATTTTTACAACTAATTGTTTTTATAAACTTTGTTGTAAAACATTTCACTTTAATAAATATATTACTAACTTTGAATGAACGTTGTTTAACGTTCATGATTAAGAATTGTCCTAATTAAATCTTAATCTTTTACTTAATACATATTATTTATATCTAAACAGAATTTTTCTCTTTTCCAAACTTATTATATTAATGAAATCTCAAGTTTCTATTTTAAAATAATAGAAACTAGAATTAGGATATAATTACCTTTTGACAATGTAATATTAACAGAATTATAATTATTCTTACAGTAACAAGCTTTTAACTTTTGAAATTAAGAAAATATGTTTTTGGAATATCAAAACCATAATTGATAAATTGAATGATATAATACAATGTTAGACCTAGACCATATAGTGAATACTCACTTCACAAAATTAATAATAATTTCAATCGAATCAAAACTGACAAAACTTACCACTAGTTAATTGAATGAAAATATTGTACTGAGTGATATCAAATATAGGTTAAATATCTTGAGAAAACATCGTAAACAATGTGCAACGCATAAGATTCATGAGAAATCAATATTTCTAGAGAAATAAACATATACAATTCATATGTTGAACATTCTCATACAACTTTAGGCAAATGTTTGCCTAAAAGTCGAGTTTATTCAAGTTCGGGGAAGAAACTGATAATTCAAAGAATGCCAATGAGGACATTTTCTTCAGCCGGAAACCACATTATTTTCTGTTGACTACGTGATGGAAGAGTTCACTTTTTATAACAAAGTACAAGAACGATTTAAAGTTATAGCCCACTAATGTAATCCAAATACGTGTTAAAAAAAATGAAATATTTGTTTTAATTTTATTTTTATTCTAAACCTTATTAAAGTTAAAAATTAGGTGTTTCAAATTAAACAATAATATTTACTATAAATTGACTTATTTAAAATTTTACAATAATATATATTATTATATCTATTAGTTTACCTTACAAAACGCTTAAAACTGTTTTAAAACAATGAAATAATTACCAGTTTTAAATAGG
>JBAIZL010000002.1:309297644-309300144 GCA_036971475.1 Prosapia bicincta
TAAATATATACAAATGATAATACAAGAAACGTTCTGCCCCTGTAAACAATTAAGGGTGATTTACCTGGCTCAGTATCTCCTTCCTAGATTTATTTATAGGTGATGTGCTGCATAAATGTGTATATGTTTGTAAACCGTCATTTAAAATTAAATTAAACTTTTAAAATCTTTACAGTTATAAACTTAAATTATATAACATAAAAATTTGATTAATTGCTTCGAAAATATATTTTTAAATTTATAACAAAAAAAAACTTCGACCAATACTGCCAAATGCTTGGGAAAGTTAAATAATTGTGTGGTATTTTTGGAAGCTGAATTACGCAATGATGAAGTGAAGGACACAATCATACTCGGTAGCGAGTTCAAACATACTGACCAATATGACGTCATACTTTACAAAATTGACACGACTACTGTTATTACGAAACAATTATTTCCTAAGCGCTCTGTTCTTTTTCTCGTTCCGCGTCTTCATTTATCTCAATGAATATATTACAAAGTAATCATTTAACATATTTTATATTAATTACACAGTGAGTTCCAGGAGACATTAATCCTTAGAAATTATTGTATTACGATTAAAGTACATATTGAAATTATTTCTAAGTGAAAATAAAATAGAAAAAACTATTCAATAATAACTTTTTTCCTTAACAATATTCAATAAATATTGTAAAATAGCTTCCGTTTAAAACAGCAATTTTACAACATAACCTATAACACAAAATCAGCAGTTGCATGAAATCGTATGTTATTAATTCACTATGAGATGACTCATAGAGTAGCCTAATAAAATGTATACTGATAAGTTTTTGTAGGCATCGCTTTAAAAGTTTTCACTTCAATAATAATTAGTATTATTCCCTTTTACAATTTGAACAATGTCTTAAGAGATAGACATGTTTAGGCTATACGGTGCTGTTCTTATTCACGGGCCAATTATTACCTATAGAAGGTCGTCCCACTTTCCTAAGCGAGTCGATCGGGTCGGAAAAACCACTATAAATAATGTCTGTATTTTACGAGTAATATTGTGTGTTTATTTATTATCGGTATTAGTCAAAGTTATATATGTATATTGCATACATTATCATCATTGTAATTATCATTCCTGATGATGTTGGTACTGTTTGCCAACGAAAAGCTTTGGATATAAATTAATAAATATTCTTGTATTTGAATAACCTATGTTGTTATATATATATATATATATATATATATATATATATATATATATATATATATATATATATATCAATAGCTCAGTAGATATTCCATTTAAGTAAACGATAAAAATAATTATTGTTTTATACCATGGCAAAATGACTATATATTTTGATATGCTGATAATAAGCTGATAAGCTCTTCCCATGGAGAACCAGGAGGTACTGAAATGAAATCATACAGAGTACAGTAAGTGTCGGGCCAAGAGCGGGATTAAAAAACCTGGCAAGAAAGAAACCCTCCCAGAAAAAAATCCGTGACTGATCATGCAGGAACTCAGGGGAGATAAGGATATTCCTTATGCTAAGTAGTTAACACTTTCTTTACAAGGGTAAAACGCCTCTAGCAGTCTCCCTCCGTCTCACATGCGCATATGGTTAGTATCCTTACCATTAGAGAAGGAAACGGGATTTATTATCCAAGCATATGTACCAAGCAGGTAAGCTCTTTCCATGGAGATCAGGAGTTAGTGAAATGAAACAGACGGTAAGTGTCGCGAGAGCTGTATGAAAAAACCTGCCAAGAATGAAACCTTACCAGGAAATATTCCGTAATAGAGCATGCAGGAATTCAGGTGGGCTAGGATATCCTTATGCTAAGGGACAAGGAGTATTTGTATTGTATTGTAAAGTATTTGTATTACCTTACAAATACCTTGTTAGCGAGGATATTGCATGAATGCACCTCTTCTTCCGCTGCCAACTCGAAACTGAAATGCCGTGAAAATCAAAATTAGTACTTCCGTTGGGGTTAATCTGCGACCCTGAGGATGTGCGGCCCAAAAGGTTTCAGTGTTGATATCTGTCAAAAAGTACCGTTACTGCAATTAGACCCCTCTGGCAGTAAAAGGTACATATTGATTTGGGGACTCTTCCCTCAATTCCTTAACTTAAACAATGAGGGTTGACCCATTTTGGTTTTACCACCCAGTGTGTTTCTGTTTGAATTTTAAGTAGAAAGGTTCTGTACGCAAACTTTAATTTATTTTTTAACCCTTCAGATCTAAAAACCTTTACTGATATTTATATGTTTTTAATAAGTACAAGAATAAGTGAAAGTATATAGAAATATATTGTATTGAATTAGGGCTATATGTATAAAAACATGTTGTCATGGATTTGCATTTAGATGTTATTATTTCTATGATACACTCTAACAATTTTGAGTTGCAATTATCTCCTTACATACATGCACCTACAACTCTGCACTGTTTATATTGCATCAGTCGTGCGTGCCCATACTCCGCTTAACTAACTACATGACGCAACATTTA
>JBAIZL010000002.1:309302644-309407644 GCA_036971475.1 Prosapia bicincta
TTTTTATTTAGTGAAGATAACTGAACGTGCGTATGTACGTGCGAGCTAATTTTATTTATCGTTTGTGATGTTGTTGTCTTTTTGTATATTACGTAATCATATTTTGTATTAGACCTATATTCGTTTTTATTTATAAGTTTTTAGTTTTTTATATTGCCCATTCATTTGTTTCCTGTACGATTGATAAGTTGGCATGCTATTATTTATAAAGTTCAAACGTAGATAATAATTTTGATTACGGAAAATGATTTTCAGGAAACAATAAAAATTTACAATTTTACCTGGAAAGTTAAAAGTTAAAAGAAATATATTTACTGTTTTAATTCTAGTGATATTTGTCCCCTCATTAAGCTGGACATCACGCTGTGTTGCCTTAACCTGAGGCTATGATTACTCCATTCCTTATTAGACTTTTGTATTCCCTTTTGTATTAATTATTTCTAACAATGCAAAACTTAAAAGTTTTCAATGGTTCATACAACTGAAATAGAAATTACTATAGAGACATTGGCTGCATTGCACTCCTCAGAGTAAAGTTGCGTTTCTTAAATTTTATATTTTATTAAAATTGCAGCTGTCTATATAGTACGCAAGTAAAAGATTAAAATGTCAAATTGTAATAAATATTTCACGGAAATAGAAAAATAGTTATTCTGGGTATTGCGATAGTGTTTCATGATACCAATTAAGTAACTTTTTTAATTAGAGTATAATGAAACATAGTTAACACTAACATTTTATTACAATTAACTACTTAATTATTTTTATTTAAACATATTATACTCATTTAAAAAATTGTAAATAGAAGATTACGTTATTAATAAATATACTCTATTAATATTACTAGCATTTCTACTAGATCATCACTTTTAAAATATACAAATAATTGAATAATGACATACAACAAAATCAAACAACCAGAAAAATTATTTTTAATAATGTAAACGTACCCGATTCAGAAAGTTTTAGTGACTCAAAAAGGTTCTGTATACGATTCTTTATCTATTTATTCATTTAATTTTAAAAAAATAATACCAATAGGTATTTCAAAACCAAAGACTACATTAAAATATATTTGAGCTATTTCCAGTTATAACTTTAAGATTATACCATTTTTAAATTAACAATTATCTCTAATTATAAGAAGAGAATAAATATCAAACAAATGAGCTATATGAATAATAATAATAATATTAATAATAGGTCACACGTAATGCAACTAGTTCTCTGAAAAAATTCTCTTATTTAACTATTAATAAATTATGTTATCTTAAAACTCAATTATCAAGTTTTTCTTGAAATCCAAAGTGCGAGATACGTAAAACTCAAAAACAAAAATGTTTAAAAACACAAAATCCTAAAAGGATAGAGGGAATTTATATTTATTTAAAACAAGTAATACAAAAGTTTTTAAAAGTAAATTCCTGCTGAGGTCAACAAAGAAAACTTTTATCATTGTTTGCTTATTTCCAGTTTGTTTGTTTATTTATACTTTCATTCATTTTTAACCCTACAGCACTATTTATAATATTTTGTGGTAACCATAGCAACAGTTTAAGGATGTACAATGGAGGTTTCGACGACAACCTGAGGGGGGGATATTCATATATGTCTTTGAGAATTCCTTTTTTGGTATTGGAAAGTTACCGCAGTGCTAATGCGCACTAGACTGTGAAGATGAAGATTTACAGTTCTAAACCGGATAGATCCCCAATTTTTTATAATTTAATTATTGAATAAATATTTGAAAAACTTTAATAACATCAATTGGCATACACTGTAGGTTTAAAAATGTGTTTGAACTTGATTGGATGAATAAAAACCTATTTTATTAACGGTTGAAAATTTGTACAAGATATCTAAAGAGCTAATAAAGATTCATCTAACAAAAGAGCTAATAGAAGGAATTTAATAAGACTAAATATTCTTATAAAACTGTGAGAGGGATGCATTATTTTCAAATTATTAAATGAATTAATCACTTTAAACGAATGATATTTCAAAACAAGAAACACAAGAAATGTCATAGTGACTATAAATAAGAAAAACCCTTTTGCTGGAAGAAAAGCTAATAAATTATTACAGAAGTTGTGCTGAGTTCTAAAGACGATAACTGTGTCAGCTAAATGTTTTTAATTCGTTAATTTTTTTTCTAACTATAAGGTTTTGTAATTCATATTGCAGTACTTGATGTAATGTTATAACTCTGTGAAAGAAAGATAATGATGAAAATAATGGCTAGGAGGTAAAAATAGTAAACTAATAAACTGTAGATTTTTAACTCCATTCGAGAAATTATAACAAGCTTTTAACACTTGTTACTTGGTTCAAGATCTTGTGTTGAGTCCTTATGAACTGACAAGTTCGTATTATTACGAGTAGGCCTATGTCAATTTCGCTTTTGAACACAATCTTCTTACAGTAGAAGTGTTTAATATTGTAAGACATTTGATGTCTTATTGTATATATAGAACTATTGTATATATTTCTTAGATCTGGTGAGAGTTTTCACTGAACTTTTTTAGATTAGTCAATTGGAATGGTAAAGAAAACCCACACGCATAACAATCGTTAAATAGATAGAATAAGATGATTGTAAATATAATAAGAAACAGATATTTCAGCACAAATATTAACGGCTCATAATAATAAATGACATTTTCTGTTGGAAAATATCTGTTATTTAAATTGTACCATTTAAATTTAAATAGTTACATCAGGTAATTTTTAAAGTAGACGCCGTTTACTTATTCTGGCCGCGTTTGACATTCTACAGTGATGGTTTCAAGGTCAAAGACTATCAACTGTCCCATTACAATACAACGTAAACATCCACTGTTTTCAAGTTCGTGCATTAACTGTTTGGCTAATTATAAAGAAATCTTCCAGCCGTTATGTAAGTGTTCGCTCTAAACGTCATCAGATTGTTTCACAACTCCCCACCACCCTGCCAAAACACTGATTATGCATAACGGAGTGTAAAGAAAAACAAACTTTAAATTGTGGTGGAAAATCAGTAACGCCAATGGCAAAAGAAGACAAAGTGTCACAGTTGCTAGAGACAGTATATAATATCCAGTGAAAAGTCTAAATTATTGGTTTAGCTCAATGGCGACTACATAGACATATAGCTAAATTAGCATTTTGGTTTTAATTTATTTTCATTTGTAAATTTTAATTAAATAAATTTTATTGGCTAAAATTTATTGAAGTGCAAAATACCTATAAGCCAAGATAAACAAAGAAGACAAAAATTATACCGAGAAATTATAATGAGCCCTTCCAGAACCAATAGATTGAAAATTTACAGAAATCTATGAAGAATGTGGAAGTTTTAGGTGAAACAAATTAAATAATTCCATAAACCTAAAATTAACGACATAATCTCTATGACAGAGAAGCAGTTAGAAAATAAAATAAAGGTTCATATAACAAAAAACAAACCAACTACAAATAAACTGAAAATAATAAACTAGAGAAAATATTAAACAAATTCTATTTTAGCTTATTCTATTCTTCTTCAAAATATATACGAACTCAAAACAAAACCACATTTTGTTGTCTACAGATTATAGAAATGCTGTTTCAACTCTAAAAATGATTAGCATTTTAATGATCTCCTGTCTAGCCACGATTTCTTACAATGAACGCTTAGAAAATATGCAATTACGTTCTTGATTTGTGAGTAACTTATAATGCTTCGTTGAAAATGCAAACATAAAAATGTTTACACGTCGACTGTGAAATTTATACTGTCAGAAAGGCTAAAGTCTGTAACAATATTTAAATACATTAAAGAAATAAGTTTCATGTGCAAAAGTTTATAACACAGCTTACTTTGGGTTAGTCTTCAGCTTAGGTTTTATTCTAAACATTCAGAGCAGCGGTTATTCTTTAGTGATCCAACCTTCTATGAAATTTTCTTTTAAAATATAAATTATTAAACATAATTCTTCAATTGCCATACCAATGAACTTTAAAACATATGGTCTTAAGGATTACAACACTAATGAGGTTATTCTTTAGTGATCCAACCTTCTATGAAATTTTCTTTTAAAATATAAATTATTAAACACAATTCTTCAATTGTCATACCAATGAACTGTAAAACATATGGTCTTAAGGATTACAACATTAATGATGACACATACTCCGGAGCACCTATCTTTTTGTGTGAGGTTCAATTACTATATGAAAAAACGTAATATTTTATAAGTTTCATCAAGCATTATACTACGAGGGTAATTCATAAAAAAAGGTTACCATGATTAAACATAGACAGCTTTATTTATCTTCTTAATGTAATACATCATTTTAAAGCTTAAAACTTACGCTATTTTCCCACATAATCACCGTTTCTGTCCAAACACTTTTGGAAACGATAATCTAATTTTTCTATCTCCATGTTATATAATTCTGCCGCCAACCCTTGAGGAATCGAGTAACCTCTTCCTTGACCTCTTCATTCATCATGGGTTCTGAAGCGTAAGCTACCCAAGTGTTCCTTTAATTTTGAGAAGAAATAATAATCACTTGGGGCTAGGTCCGGACTGTAGGGGGGGGGGCACAAGAGTCCAGTCAAAGAGCCAAAGAGCAGCTCTTGAGTTTGATGTGAGACATGAGGTCGAGCGTTGTCATGGATAAGCCTCACACCACTGAACAATCTTCCTTCCTAGCGGTTCTGGATCGCAAGTCTCAGTTCTCTTAATGTGTCCCAATACCGCTCAGAGTTAACTGTTGTTTCATGAAGCAAAAATTAGATCAAAAGCAGGCCCTTCCTGTCCCAAAAGACGGTTGCCATAACTTTCCGAGCAGAATGCGTTTGTATAAACTTCTTCGGCTTTGGCGAAGTTGAGTGATGCCATTCACGTGATTGCTGCTTGGTTTCGGCGGTAAAGTGAAACGCTTATGTTTCATCGCCTGTAACAATGAAATCCAAGAGTTCTTCTTGTTGTCTTCACATAGTTGCAAAAACTGCTGGGCACACTCGATACGTTGCTGTTTTTGGTTATCTGTTAGGATTCGCGGTACCCATCGCGCACACACTTTGTTATAGCTTAATCTTTTGGTTAGAATGTTATGAATTGTGGTGTTGGAAGTCTCAAGAATACGAAAAGCAGGTTCGTTAACGGTGGTCCTCCAAACGTCAAGCAATATGCATCAACTTTATCAACAATTTCAACTGAAACTGAAGGCCTTCCGGTCCGGTCTTCATCATGAATTTTCGTGCGACCTTCACTGAATTCTCTACACCATTTGCGAATATGTTGAACTGACGATAAATGTCGATAGGTGAAATCCGTTTTGCATTTAAAAAACATCACCCCACAAATTTCGCAACTGGCGGTAACAGCGATAGAAAACTCTTTCTTCGAAGGCTGCTAGCCCGGCACTGAGCAATGTAGCGAGCGGGAGTGGTGGGGGCAGAGAGAGGCGAAGTTGATAAGTAAGACAGTGTTACCAGAATTTTCCTAGCACGTCGCATTCTTCCTTAGCAGCACATGAATACAAATACGTAAAGATAAAACTAATCTTGTTTGAAATTATAGGAAGGATCTGTTTGATTAATAGCTAACATTAAATATTATTTAATTTTAAATAGTATTCCATTATGATATATTTTTATTTAATTTAATATAGGTTAATTACTAAATATCTTTTTTAAATTATTATGATTTTTTTATTTCTAAAAATAAAAAATGCCTTTATATATTTTTTAATATTTCTGCTACAGTAGCATATTACAAGTATTTCAATTAATTAACTTGTTTTAAACATCTAGCAGGTTATAACTCTTTTGAAGCAAAATCTTTAGCAAGATTATGCATCTGTTAGGTTACAAATATAAAAATGAACTCTTGTTGAGGTTGTATGCGTAATAAATCTGTAGGGAGCCTTCTGCTCATAATTCACTACGAGCATCCAACAGAGCGACACACAGCTCGAAGCGTCCACTGTTCGTCCTTAATAATCTATTATAATACTAATTACATCAAACAATGATGACTCCAGTGTAGCCGTGATTCCTAGAAACTACTGACGTAAACAATGTTGTGAAAGGGTTAACTCTGAGATATGTTGAGACAAAATCTTTGGGTTTTTCATCCTATGCACTGTACTATAGTGGAACAACACTCTTTTCTTGCATTCACTTATCTCTCACACTTATTTAAAGCAAGAATTATTTATTGACCACACAGGTTTCGAAGCTTTAAACAGTTACTTCATTTTCAAGCGCTACATACTTGAAAATTTAGTGACTGTTTATACCGTACGTCCGAAAGCCCGTTCACCAAAAATAAACAAGAAATATTTTTGTTAATTGTATTTAAAATAGCTGTAAGTGGTAACATAAAATTAAATTTCTGATATTACATCACGATGTTACACATTTTTTACTCTTTGTTTTTACTCATTAAACTTTTACTGTGATTAAGATTAGCTATCTAGCATAGCATATTTTTGTTTATAAGATTACGTGTAACAAGTTTCGGGGACGATTTTATTGTAGGCCTATTTTCCTATTCCGCTGAACAATCATATTAAATGTACGCCACTACAACTAGAACTTGATTGAATAATTACTATAGAATTATTGTCTTGTAATCAACATTATTTAGTGTTTAGTACTTGGATTATTGAATAGAATATCGGATGGTTTTATGTTGATTACTGGTAATTTTATTTAATTTGAATTTTAAAATGTGCATATTTTCTAATAGGGCAAACATTCTACTATTGTTGCATTTAAGTAAAGTACTTTTTCACTTATAATCTTCTTCTCGGGTGTGATTTTATTTTGCGAATGTGGCAAATTATTAATAACTGTGTCTTTATTGATTTAAATATGGTATTTAAATCGTATTTTAAATTTATGTCCAGTTTGATTATATATCTGAACTTTTTATATTAAATACTGATATTGTTTTTAATTACTTATTGTATTAATTAAAGAATAAAAATATGGTACAACTCACAAATATACAATTTTTTATTTCATACGCGTTTCAACGACTAATTTGTCGTCATCCTCAGTGAAGATACACAAATCAAATAACTAATATATATATATATATATATATATATATATATATATATATATATATTAAACATAACCTGTAAAGTTTTAACAAAAGTAAAAAAGTATAAAGTTTCTTACTTTTGTTAAAACTTTATAGGTTATGTTTAATATATATATATATATATATATATATATATATATATATATATATATATATATATATATATATTTTAGTTATTTGATTTGTGTATCTTCACTGAGGATGACTACAAATTAGTCGTTGAAACGCGTATGAAATAAAAAATTGTATATTTGTAAGTTGTGCCATATTTTTATTCTTTAATTATAACTTTCACTCACAAGCCAGCTCGAAAATTATTTATACTTATTGTATTGATTGAATTAATTAACACTCTGAATTTTATTATTTACAAAAATCACCGAATGTACTAAAAGTAATAAATTTCTTCTAAAATGTAAATCTTGTTCATTTACCACTCTTATTTATTATTGATTGGTCGATTCTTTCTACAGATTTTTGACTAACCAATATTCAACAACAGTTTTCCGTTTTTCTTATAACCAATATTGTTTTAATAAACATTATATGATTGTGTTGAGTTTATTGGATGAAGACGAATACAATACAAGTATTCGATTCATAGATGAATCCAATTTTTGTTTATTTGGAAAATTTTAATGTGGACATACAAAATAATATATATGTGAGTTTCTTATCTAAAAATGTTGATGTATAAATATTTTAGTATTATTTTTCATGTGAAGGTTTACACGTTTTTACCGTGGGTTACTTTTTTTGTAAACCTTAAATGTTTTTTTTTTTTAATTTTTGATATATGTTTTAATATAAGTGTTTCAAGAAGCACTTGGAAACTATAAGATAACTAGTAAATTACGTTAAACAAATATTCAATTTTAAGGTGTTATAAATTTTGTGCGCAATTTCCCATTCCTTGATAATTTTAAGATTTATAAATTTAAATGATAAATTGAAACTTATATTGTTTTACATTATATTATATTTATTGTTTATATAATTACATTTCCCATAACGAATTTTTTAAACCAAAAGCTTGTTCCGTTGGAACTGAGGAAAATATATTATGTTAAAAGAAATTGAATTGAATGTTACGGTAATTTACCAATTTCAGTTCATTTGCCATTTCTAACGAATTTCCACTTTAAAATTGTGTAAAACAAATTTAATGATTTTTATAACATTGTAATTTAATACTCATATTTACCGATTCTATCGCTTCTTTTTCTTAACATTTGTAACGTTCAGGCCCTTTTTTACCTGGGTAGGTTTTATCTTTTATTTGAAATGTGATTTAACTTACTTAATACCAAAATAATTAATTTTACTTACCAGGGCTCTAGTTCTAACGCCATAGCTCAGGCAGATACTGTCTGTCCATGACGGTCTTCTAATCTTTGAAGGTAGAACTAGGTTACTTGTGAAATAAGAATTGAAAGTTTTAAAATACAAAGTTAAACAATTTATTAATCAATGACAAATTACAAAAGAACAAATGACACCAATGTGTCGAGTAATTAACTTTTAATTACTGCTAACTATTCCGTACATATTTTAATTACTTGTTAACTTTTCAAATTTACATATATCGAGAAGGTAGTAACTTAAGTTTTCCGATTTAATTTTAGAAATGAATATTCAAAGGCGATTTCTACCGTTCATGTGTTAACCGTTCAACAATTAAAATTCAACTTAGTTAACATTAAAATACATTTTCTTTATCATTATCTAAAACGTACCTGGTTGTGCACATTACTTGTAAAACACTATAACATATACCATTAAACAATGCAAATCGCTTTTGTACAATAATCACTGCACATCGCTCTTGGAATCAGCGCTCTTAAACAAAAATGATATAAACTTTTACTTATTTGATATACATAAATAATCGCTTCGGACTTCTTCTTTAGTTGCGTTAATAAAATTTGGTACCGGCCTTGACATCTTAATTAAATTTGGAATACTGGAAGCTTACAAATTTCTAAGTTATTTCCGAAAATGCCATCGCGTCCGTCTCGTTCAAAGACTTTTAGTGACGTGCGGTCGTTGCAAGGACGCGCTAACTGAAATTTTCAAACAAACTTTCACCCTTATTTATAGATATGAATATTCTGATTGGTTCACAGATATCGCCTCATGCTTACGTCACATGGCGTTATGTGCTTAATTACTTTAAGTTACTAACTCGTACGATATTTTTCTATTTCGCCCGCTAGGAGCGCTTACTACCTACGCTAGATTCACAATGTGCACCAAGAAAACAAAAATTTTCTTTTATATTTTGAAGATATAATTATTAAATAAAACATAAATATATAAATGAATTTATATGTAACACCTTATTTTTAAGAGTGTTACACATTTATTCGAACGTTTTAAACAATTCTTTTACTTGAATTATTCAATGTATTTTCTAATCAATACTGTGTTAAATATCTTTAGTGTCATTTCTGGTGCATTATATATATATATATATATATATATATATTATATATATATATATATATATATAGTCTATATATATATATATATATACATATATATATATATATATATATATAATATTATCTGGTGCTCTCTCTCTCTCTCTCTCTCTCTCTCTCTCTCTATATATATATATATATATATATATATATATATATATATATATATATATATATATATATATATATATATATATATATATATATATATATAGTAAACTCTCTCTCTCTCTCTCTCTCTCTACATATATATAAATATATATATATATATATACTCAAAGAAGTAAACTTTTGCTCTGCATTAATTTTATTATTGAGATTTTATAACTTTTTATATTATTATTATTTCTTTGATGGCTTGTATTTGTGTTATGTTGATAATCATTAAAAATATAATTTTCTTATGAGGTGATGAAGGTAAGATAGAAAAAGTACATTAAGATTATACAACCGAATATTCATAGTTACTGACTCAAAAACTACTAAATTTTAAAATAAGAAAACCCTGCATACGAGTTAAAGCTTTGTGTGATAGCATAGCCTTAAATCAAACAAGGTAGATGTTAGCAATGGTATAGTTCGTTTATTAGTAACAATATATTGAAACTCTATCATTGAACTGCATAAATAGAACGGCGTAACCAGTCGACTTCACGGCTATAGTAATCATAAGGCACAAACCACGGAAAAGTCCACCCATATAATTAGTGTTTCTTAGTAAAGCAAAACGTATATTTTAAAAATAAATTAATCAATACAACAATACATGAACACGGAAATAAGGTGGACAGTAACTGACAGCCTTTATATTAGGAATTGCAGGAAAGTTTTAAAAATAATGTTGCAGAAATAAACGCTATCTAGGTCCCAAACGTTCAACTACACTTCACCTAATCAGTTCTAAAACATGTTGATACTTTCTACTCGTCAATACGAAAACAATTTAGTTAATACATTTGTATTTAATTATCCTTTACAATTAATATGTAAGCTTTAAAGGAATGTGACAGAAAATAATAGCTGTTCATTGACAATTACTAATATTATGCACTTGTTACGTGACTCTCAACGTAAATAATTGTTGAAAAGATAGTTAATTGGAAAACTTTTTTAAATTATTCATACAATTTTCAAAATAATCGACTAATTAAAATGTAATATAAGTAAACAACTAATTACAAGGCAATCAAATGTAATAGAATACTAGTTACAAATCATCAGTCATAAAATTAGATCATTAAATTTACAGCTGTATCAAAATAAATGTTATAATTAACCTCAAAATGCAATTGGGTAATAATTTTTTGTATACCGTTGCTTAGAAAAAATATTATATTAAAAGAGCTACAAAAATAATCATGAAGATACTACATTACGTATTTTACAATACACGTCTCTTAAATTATATTATTTGTAAAATAAAATACTTTATGATAAAGTATATAACTGTTGAAATGTTAAAAATATGGGAAAATTCTTGCAACTAAAAAATAATTCTTACAATTATGGTGTAAATTCTGCAATTTATAACACTGTATTTACAATTTTTTACAAATATTTATAGTTTTGTTAATATTTATTTATAATAATAATAATGTGAATATCGTAATTAACAAATAATACACCTTTTTAAAGTATATTTACATGAATCTTACTTGTTCTCTTTGTGCAGCAACTCAACTTTCGTAGGTATTAGCAATCATTTCTTTTCCAAACGTTCTGAATATGGAATCAGTTTAAATATATTTTACATTCACCCAACCCTTCACATTTAAGGGTTTGTATTTTACCGTACAATCCAAATAATAAAATACAAAATCACGTTATAAGCCCCACAAAGACGATAGAAAGTGGTATCATACTTTAGATATGTGACTCTGCAAGGTGATCGCCATATCCTACAACAGGAGGCTGTTTCTCATTAACATAGCCCTAGTTCTTACGTAATTCACAATCCTGTCCACATCCATATTAGGCGATAAGTCAAATTGACTGATTGTCTAAAAATTAGACAATTAACAATAACTAAACACGATCACAACAAAAACCAATTCTGTCAAGAATGTACTATTTCGGGCTTTTGAAAGTTTTTTTTACCATTATAATCTAATCTTTTCATCAAAGTAATACTTCAATAACTGCTTCTGCAGCTTATTAAAAACCTTTTTTGTCGAATGGGCAAAAATGTTTTCGGTATAAACTTAATTTAATTTAAGAATAATAACAATGGATTGGCTAAGTACAAATCTGTAAGGCTAAGAACGTGGAAATTTTAAGAAGCGTCAGTATCTGAGGTAGGCCTACATACCAATAGACATTTGAAGAAATATTCAAGTATTCATAAATATTCCAGTACCATGAAAATATAAAACTTTTACGAAATTAATTTTTTTTAATGAAAAACTAATGTATTTCATAAAAATTAACAAATTAAGAGGTTTAAGAAAACATCAAGATATATTTGAATTTCTATGGTGGTAGATTTTTATGAAATCTTTATCACAGGTATGAAATGAAATAATTCGTTATAGCATCAATCTCAATCTCTATTCAGCATTTATAAAACTTCACGAATCAGTGTATAATTAAGTATATTATATCTTTGACGGTTAAATTTTTATCCGTTTATATGTTTACAAGTAATTTTGCTTCCTGGATTCATGTTTCCACATCAAAATTGTTCTATCATACCAATTGTTCTATCATACTAACTGTTCTATCATACCAAATGTTCTATCGTATCAATTGTTCTATCACAAGAATTGATTTATTATTCTAATTGTTTTATCATACCGATTGTTCTATCATACCAATTGTTCTATCATAATAATTGTTCTATCATACCAAATGCTCTATCATTCCAGTTATTTTATCATACCAATTGTTTTATATACCAAATGATCTACCATACCAATTGTTCTGTGATAACAATTGTTCTATCATTCCAATTGTTCTAACTTACTAATTCTTCTGTCATAACATTGTTTTATTATACAATTGTTCTATCATACTAGTTGTTCTACCATACCACTTGTTCTATCACACCAATTGTCCTGAAATAACCATTGTTCTATCATACTAATTGTTCTGTCACATCAATTGTTTTATTATGCAATTGTTTTATTATGCTGATTGTTCTATCACACCAATTGTCCTATCATACAATTGTTCTATCATAACAGTTGTTCTCTCATACTAATTGTTTTACATACCAATTGCTCTACCATACATATTTTGTTCATACAATTGTTCTATCATATCAATTGTTCTATCATACTAATAGAGATTGTTGTCTTGAGATTGGAAATCTGTCAAAGCAAGGATTGTATTAACCTTAATATATCTATATATTTTACTTACAAATGTCGCTAATATTTTCTAAAACTAAACGATTTAGTCATGCATACTTTACTGTAGAAGTATTTGCATGTATGTGCCACGCAAGCCTTTGTTTTCACTAACACTAACACGTAAGTGTAACATTTCTCACACGAAACATTGTACACAAACGAATGGTCAATGCATGAGTAGTGCTGTTGTAGGTAATCTAATCAGTCGAGTGGAATGAAAATATCGATTTCTTTGTTTGTTTCGATTATTAAGTAAAACATTCATACATATTATACAAGATCACACCTTGCATTTGTGTCATAATAGATATGTTCTATACCAGTAAGTAATCAGGCTGTTGTACATACGCACTCGTGTCTGTATGTATGTAGGCCTATACACTTATACGCCTTACATACTATATATAAAGCATAATATATACCTTATATACCCATTTATGTGCACCTTAATACACACCTCAAAAATATATATATATATAATTCCCCATGAGTTGGCTTTTATAATTTGGAAAATAGTTCTCAATTATCCTACTCTTAATTGAATTTGGCTAATTAAAGCGAAGTAAATTACATAGGGAGGTTTGCTTGGAAAGGTTTAAACATACAGTACCGGTAACTTGTTGTACCTGACAATAGCGTCATTAATGTGAACGTATCAATGTTGTTCCAGAATTTAGTGCAATTTCTTGGCCCTCTATAATGTTTGACAAGTACGGTATCTGAGTAGCTACATTATATAATTCTTAGTTTAAACTTTTGGCCTTTAAAGGTTTTGTTGTGGAAGAATGTTTGTTTTATTTATTTTTTTTTCATAAAACAAACTATACAATTTTACAATTTTAAAAGTGTATAACTGCAGATGAAATGGGTGTACGCGTTCATCTGCGTGTGTCTGTGTAATTTATTAACGTGTAAATGAGTGTTTTTCTGCTTTTGAGTTAATGTGAGAGAAAGAGTAAATGATGAAGTTGGATTTAAAAATAACTGCTTCGATACGTATCATAGCATTTGGGTCCTTATTAACAGATTGTGCCAATCGTATGTAGGCACAATCCGTGGAGTAGATTGTAGCTTCCAGCTTGATCGATAGCGTCACTTTGCTCAAGCTAGCTTAAACGTTAACAATTAGGTATGGGATATAATAAACCAATTTCAGGATATGTATCGCCTTGAATTTTTGGGTTCATAACATAATGCAATAGAAAGACAGTGTTAACGCACGTCGGATTGAATTCTTTTGCGTTTTATTTAGGTGGTTCATACAATTAAATTTCTTTCAATTGCGTTTCTATTACTTAATTACTCCCAATTCTTCAGGGTATCACACGCCGTTGAGCACCATTTCCTAATCCTTCACTATTACTGTCTCTTCTTCTAGGCATATTTTTCAACTCAGTATTGTCTATATTTCGAACCAAAAATGAGTAGAAATTGAAAACACAAAATGTTACCACCAGTTTTCTAAAAAGGTATTTTTATGCTTATTTTTTAAACTTTAATTCTGTAATTTTAAAATAAAATATGGCGTGCCTTCCCTGAATTATATACAATATAGGGCCTCTTTCCATTGCTTTTGTCTTCAGTCAATAATACCCTCACCCATTTGTACTCCCTAGTATTCCTGATCATTATTAAATTAATGTTCAGAAACATACTGTGGTATTAGTTAGGTATTTATTTACACGCTCCGTATGTTTAGTTCTTCCACTAATATTCTATCCAAATACATATTAATATTTTTAGTTATAATAACCTCGTCTTGGGGAAGTACAGAGTTGTCATAATATTCTCACGAATATTTACTCCCATTTTACTATTTTCGTTGTATCGTATGTGGTGCGTGCATGATTTCGTGCGTTTGTAGGTACGTGTGGGATTTCCCACGCGCGCGCGCATTTGTGTGTTTTGCCTTTATTTATTTTTTTTTAATAAAACCTGTAATAATAAAAGCTTCGTAGGATGAGTAGATCTATTTTCGATTAATGTTTATTGGATCACTCGAATTAAGTAATATATAAATGAGAGTATGGTTGATAATCGAGTTAAAGATATTTATTTTCATAATACAATGTTTCGTGAACTAGTTCGTTTTGGGTGTGTGTGTGTGTATTATATACAAATCATCTCTTAGTGTTATTGTTTTTAATTTTTCAGATGATTTTATTGCTCTCTCTACTTTGATGGGCTATAGTATTAATTTTTTTTACTAAATTTTATTGAGTTTTATTAAGTTTGAAATTATTGCAATGAGTGTACTAATATTTTGTATGTGGAATTAAAGCAATGTAGTTTTATTTCAGGGCAACGAACTAGTTGCTGGAACATTGCATTATTAAAATAAACCTCTTTGACTGGATTATCTACCGTATTCTCATTTAATTAATATTTTCAATTAAATGTTGGTTATTAAGCTAATAATTTTTAAATTCTATTGTTATTTTAACCGGCATTAACTGAAACTAAAGGCAAGCAATCCTTCAGAGAACTATACATGACCCTTGATACAGGTAAGTGTATATCGATTGCAAACACACTACACTCAGCAAATTATCTAGTAGTGAATCATTGATCCAATACAGCGCTGTTTGTTCAAGTTATGTCACAACAACTGTGCTATCTAGCTTTGCGTTTCTCTTTGTTAAAGTTTCATAACTTCCTTCAACATCCGGACTAATTAATGTACACCACAATCTATACTTTAAAGTATAATACAAAAAACCTTATATTTTTAAAATATAAACATAATTCTTATTGTATTATATTATAATGTGTAATCATATTTAATCATATTTAACCTCACATTACCTACAAAATTATAATAAGTAATCTCTCTTCCTAAACATTACTAAAGTCGTTGGGCATTAAAACGGTAAGGCTAATAATAAAATATGTGTGGTTTGCCATAAACAAGGATATATTCACACTCACAAAAAAATATATAAAACAAATCAACCAGCCAGAAAATCAACAAGCAAAATACATCTGCATGTATTACAACAGAACGGACATCGCGACGTTTCTGAGGGAGCTAACAATTTGAAAATAAATTTATTGAATAAAGCCTTCGAGGCACAGTCTCTGATCGAAAAGCTTTACAAACAAATAGACTATAGCAGTAACGTTTTAAAAAGCAAGTTTATTGGAATTCAAAATTATTAAAATATAATTATTGAATACTGTGTACCACGATGGTTATTTCGTCAATGACAATGTTAAAATATAGATTCATAATAGTTGATAAAATGAACTGGGAAAACCCCTTCAAATTTGTGACGACGCAAACACCATAACATACCATATTCAACGCACAACTTGAAGAATGAGTGAGCATTGTATGTATTAGTATTGCGTATTTTATTATTTAATTTATTTATTCATTACACATTACCACATATTTGCGTGTTTTATTGTAGGCGAGATTATGAAACTATTTTTTTCAAAATAGGTCATTCTAATTTTTTTAAAATTTTAATAGAATTAGAAAATGTTACTAAATAGTAAATAGGCGAATAACTCTACAACTGACTAAATAGAGAAATAAAAATGAAATGATTGTAAATAAAATATGGATCCAAGCTAGGTTTCATAGATAATTTACTTTTATATCATTCAATAGCTTTTGAAAGGTTATCTATTCTATTGCTGATCAAGTGATATTTTATAACTTTCTTTACTTTCTAAATTAATAATAATAATAATAATAATGATAATAGTAAAGCATTCTATCCTATTAGAAACAGTTGACCTAAAATGTGTATTAGTAGTCAATGAAGGTCTCTTATCTGAACATAAAAAAATTTAAATGTCTATAATTTCATACTGTCCACCTATGCTACAGTAAGTCGATATAATTTACTTTACAATATTATCTTGACAATCGGTAGCTGGTCAATTACACGAGGTAACAAAATGTGAACAGATTTTTATTCGGAGCAATAAAGCACTTTACAAAAAAACTACACTCAAGTATTAGTGTGTATTGGAATAAGAATAGATATATTATATATTAAAAAATATATATTTTGAAATACGTCTGGAAAATAATTAGCATTGTGTAAAACTACTTTTGTTACACAATCTAGCGTGGATAATGGCACTATTGTAAATTTGTAGACTAGTCACTATTATGTGCGGTTATTTAAAAAAAAGGTTTAAATTCATTGAAAAATTTATCTGACAGGCAAATTAATCAGGGGTAAAGTCTACAAGCACGTGTAGCTCCTAAAGTAGACTTTTCTACTTTAGAAGAACTTAATTTCCAAACTCAGGCGCGTTCAAAGCACAAAGGATTATTTTTATTATTTGTTATGTCTTCACAGCATGCCACTTTATTTCCATGTTCATTTACGAAATAACTTCCCAACCAAGAATCATTGAACCGCTTACACTCTCTACCAACTTTGCCCCATTTCGAAAACATTTTACACTTTTAAGAACAAACAAGAAGTACATTCTACCTAGTTCCTAACACAACTTATTGACAAAGAACTGACAACCAGAAGTTAAAAGCAAGAGTAACATAACAGTACTAAGAAGAAAATGGCCCGAGCTTGAGTAGTGAGAGATGTTCCAGCTACAGTAACCTAACGTAACCATGGTGCATTTCTCGGAGCTGCGTTAACAAGCAAGTTATTATTGTCTTGCTAAAATGTTTAAATTTAAATCAACGCGTTGCTCCTACTGTCTATGTGCTGTCTGTGTGAACAATATTACTAGATATTCAACTAAAACATAAGTTAGTGATAATCTAGTACAATTTGTTTTAAGACAACCTTTTCAAAATCTTCGGAAAATTTAGTAGACATAATAAAGTGCAGAAAGCTGGTAAAAAATAATTATAAATATATAAAGAGGGGGAAAATGGTTTAGGTCCATGAGATTTCATAAAAAGTTAAACTTCATTCATAAAATATATCAAATTTATTCTTTATTATGTTTTTAAAACTCCATTATTTTATTTCTTCTAATTTGCTAATTTTTCGTGTAAATATCAGATTATTTTGCTCCAGGTATTTATACAATTTCGTCTAAGTTTATTAAAGACAAAACATTTTTATTTTGTTTCAGTGTTGGATGTGAGGACGTTCGCGTTCACACTGCGCAGAGAATTTAATGTAAGTAAATTAGAATTTACATTAATTAATGTAGTAGAATTAAACATTTAAAAATTAATGTTAAGTAGAATTAATGTAAACTATATGAACTTGCATTTGTATGAAGGAATTGTTTCGTTTGAAAGATAAGTATGTTTTTCAGTACTTCGTAAAGACATTGTGTCTTTAAATTACATTGATATTAGTTTCTAAGTTACAGAATATTCGTACTTACTGTGTTTTCAATTATCGTGCACCTAACCAACTCGGAAACTTGAACCAGAGACTGGTCCAGTGGACTAGGATTATTTTCTGCAGTTTTTTTCAGTGATTAAATACCTATATTTCATGACTATTTTACTAAATTTTAACACATATCCTTTAATAACTTTTTACTTCAGCTGATACGTATCAACAAACCTCCTTTTCTGACTCTTACTATTTACCAGATAAGATTTGGCAAGTCACCTTTTTTGACTCTTACTATTTACCAGATAAGATTTAGCAAGTCTCCTTTTCTGTCTCTTACTATTTACCAGATAAGATTTAGCAAGTCTCCTTTTCTGTCTCTTACTATTTACCAGAATAGATTAAACAAATCTCCTTTTCTGATTCTTTCTATTTACCAGATATTTTTTAATTAGAAATGGGCCGATTCTGGTTCTTGATTTCAGGAATCATCGATTTTAATGCTATCGAGCAATCTGTGATACTCGATTCTCCATTGCGCCAATTTGCCGATTCCTATTCTTGTTTTTTTAACTGTTAAAAATACGTTTCCGGAGTATTTTTTTTGTTGCAAAGGCAAGTCTATAGACAGGGGTTTCGTCTCGCAATATGAAACAATTCTAAAGTGTACAATGTTGTTGTTGAAACATGTATGATTAATAGAATCTAAGCTTTCTTGAGAATTGAGGGGTGTGTTCTAAAGTGTACGATGTTGTTGTTGAAACATGTATGATTAATAAAATCTAAGCGTTCTTGAGAATTGAGGAGTGTGTTCTAAAGTGTACGATGTTGTTGTTGAAACATGAATGAGTAATAGAATCTGAGCGTTCTTGAGAATTGAGGGGTGTGTTCTAAAGTGTACGATGTTGTTGTTGAAACATGAATGATTAATAAAATCTAAGCGTTCTTGAGAATTGAGGAGTGTGTTCTAAAGTGTACGATGTTGTTGTTGTAACATGAATGATTAATAGAATCTAAGCTTTCTTGAGAATTGAGGGGTGTGTTCTAAAGTGTACGATGTTGTTGTTGAAACATGAATGAGTAATAGAATCTGAGCGTTCTTGAGAATTGAAGGGTGTGTTCTAAAGTGTACGATGTTGTTGTTGAAACATGAATGATTAATAGAATCTAAGCTTTCTTGAGAATTGAGGGGTGTGTTCTAAAGTGTACGATGTTGTTGTTGAAACATGAATGAGTAATAGAATCTAAGCGTTCTTGAGAATTGAGGGGTGTGTTCTAAAGTGTGTTGTTGTTGAAACATGAATGATTAATAGAATCTAAGCTTTCTTGAGAATTGAGGGGTGTGTTCTAAAGTGTACGATGTTGTTGTTGGAACATGAATGAGTAATAGAATTTAAGCGTTCTTGAGAATTGAGGGGTGTGTTCTAAAGTGTACGATGTTGTTGTTGAAACATGAATGATTAATAGAATCTAAGCTTTCTTGAGAATTGAGGGGTGTGTTCTAAAGTGTACGATGTTGTTGTTGAAACATGAATGAGTAATAGAATCTAAGCGTTCTTGAGAATTGAGGGGTGTGTTCTAATGTGTACGATGTTGTTGTTGAAACATGAATGATTAATAGAATCTATTCTTTCTTGAGAATTGAGGGGTGTGTTCTAAAGTGTACGATTTTGTCTTTGAAACATGAATGAGTAATAGAATCTAAGCGTTCTAGAGAATTGAAAGGTGTGTTCTAAAGTGTACGATGTTGTTGTTGAAACATGAATGATTAATAGAATCTAAGCTTTCTTGAGAATTGAGGGGTGTGTTCTAAAGTGTACGATGTTGTTGTTGAAACATGAATGAGTAATAGAATCTAAGCGTTCTTGAGAATTGAGGGGTGTGTTCTAAAGTGTGTTGTTGTTGAAACATGAATGATTAATAGAATCTAAGCTTTCTTGAGAATTGAGGGGTGTGTTCTAAAGTGTACGATGTTGTTGTTGAAACATGAATGAGTAATAGAATCTAAGCGTTCTTGAGAATTGAGGGGTGTGTTCTAAAGTGTACGATGTTGTTGTTGAAACATGAATGATTAATAGAATCTATTCTTTCTTGAGAATTGAGGGGTGTGTTCTAAAGTGTACGATGTTGTCTTTGAAACATGAATGAGTAATAGAATCTAAGCTTTCTTGAGAATTGAGGGGTGTGTTCTAAAGTGTACGATGTTGTTGTTGAAACATGAATGAGTAATAGAATCTAAGCGTTCATGAGAATTGAGGGGTGTGTTCTAAAGTGTACGATGTTGTTGTTGAAACATGAATGAGTAATAGAATCTAAGCGTTCTTGAGAATTGAGGGGTGTGTTCTAAAGTGTACGATGTTGTTGAAACATGAATGATTAATAGAATCTGAGCTTTCTTGAGAATTGAAGGGTGTGTTCTAAAGTGTACGATGTTGTTATTCAAACATTTATGATGACTAACAAAAATGATGACTAATTGTTGTTGTTACTTTGTTGTTGAAACATGTTTGACGACTAATACATTCTAAGCACTCTTGCGAGTTGAGGAGTATATTCTAAAGTGTTTGAAACTATATTTAAAAAGTTTTAGTTCAAGTTAAATTTTCATTGAATGTTTTAAGTAAATGTTGGAGACTCAATAAAAATTTGGTTTACTGAAACCAAATAATTATTAATTATCCTTCAATAAAATTAGTGCGCCGTAAAAAACCAAAATATGACTTCCCTATTTTGAGATAAAGAAGTTAAAAAAAAACCAAAACGAATTGGCAGCACAGAAAGTTTGTTTTCTAGAGTTACATTAAGAAACTGAATCTTAAGGTGCGCAATTAGTTTCCTCTGCGTTACACAATTAGTCGTAGAATAAAAGAGCGAGTTTGATCGAAGTGAAAGTAAAACAGACTATTTTCTAATAACTTGAGTGATGTGTCAGATGGGAAATGAAGCTTCTAAATAAAGTATCGGAATATTATGATGTTTTTAATGAACCAATTTTGTATTTAAATTAACGAAGACTAAAAATTCATCCTTGAAGAAACAATGAAATTCCCAACTACGATTCAGTATGCAGGTTTGTTTGAAATAAAATGCATTTCTGATACACCCTGATTAGTTAGTTAAGTTTCAGATTTCATCTTGTTGAAATTGAAACCTGGTTTAAGCAATAAAATTGCTCGATCCTCAGACTGGCTGCTTATCTGAAATTACCGTCATAAACGCGGCCCACAAATGTTTCCACATGTTTGTTTTCGTTGTTCAGGTTAGTTTTAGAACAGACGAAATTAAAGAGGCAGTAAAATTTGGTTCTCTGAGGCGAAACGTTACGC
This sequence comes from Prosapia bicincta, assembly GCA_036971475.1. Taxonomy (NCBI): domain Eukaryota; kingdom Metazoa; phylum Arthropoda; class Insecta; order Hemiptera; family Cercopidae; genus Prosapia; species Prosapia bicincta. The sequence goes on from JBAIZL010000002.1 coordinate 309,324,168, forward strand.
ATTAAATTAACAGAATGGCAGTGGTTAATTTTAAAACTTATGTAATGTTGCCATTATAAAATTAAAGTTGAGATTTGAAAATAAAGATTTTCGTTTTAAATAACCAATTTTAAAAAATTAGTATATACAATGCTATTTAAAACCTTAATTCTCTATTTTCTTGATAATTTTTTATTTCCCTAAATAAAAATTGACATTTAGAACTGTCTTCAAAAGTGTAATTTTAAATAGCATTTAGGAAATAGCCCTTTGTAAACTACCTTAATTAATACAGCTCAAGTGAACAATAATAATTAGTAAGCTAGATTTATCTTTGACGTATTAGAAAAAAATGTAATTTAACTGCAAATGCTAATGTTCAATAGAAAGTGGCATAACCTAAAAGAATTCATTTTATGAAATTATACGCTACCAGCATCATAAAAGGAAATAAATATACAGACTTAAAACCTAAATAAATAAAGCTCAAGCCACTAACAAATCAAAATATCAGATATTTACATTTAAAGATAACGTGTTAGACAATTATATAACTCAATAGGCCTACTAATGTAGAGTTCAAAAAGCGACATAAAAATAATAAAAAAATTGTATGAAATATATAATATCTCACTCACTGTACACTTGTAACTGATGAGGCAACACGATTGCCGAAAGCTTGTTATGATTTATAAAAAAATTGTGTTTTGGAACAAGTTGTTACAAGTGTTTATGTATTTAACCTCACAAGCTAAGCTTCAACTTATAATATGAATTGGCTATACGATATTCCCGAATATATATGTAGCCCCTAAATACGTTTGAAAACATAATTTTCAAATAACCTTTGTAATGCAGGATAAAATATCTGACCGCATCAAAGTACCGTTTTCGTTAATCTGCAGGACGGTAGTCAGAGAAAAGAACATCGCGCTAGTATAAAAACAATATAAACATATATTGCTACGCATTATCATTAATAATCCTAAGCGGTGACGTCACATTTTACCGATTTACGTTCATCTAAAGTTTTGTTTATTTGCATCCGTAAGAAGTTATACTTCAAAATAGTTCAATAAGAGCACATCAAATAACTTTTACTCAGTTTGGATTTAAAAATGCAACCGGAACAAGAAAGCACTTCCTCTCTCTAATTCCTCACACGGCGACGTAGTGACGTCTGTATGTTTCGTAGACTTTCAAAGCTTTCAAAAAGATTTTCTGTGCCAGAATCATAAAAAATACCCTACAGGATAGTGGAGTTGCAGAGGTGTGGAAATTAGTCACTGATTTAAACAGACTAAAATAACAACGGAGTTGTAGAGCTGAGGTCGAGTGCTCGGCAAATGATTGAATAAAGGTAGGGGCTAGGCAGGGTTGTAAATGTATATTGCCGTTACGTTAGTATCTGGTGACTTAAACAACTTAAGTATTGATTGAAATAATGACGTCTAATAAATAAGGCAAATAAATACATTTAATTGTACTAGTAAACAGATCATACACTTTCAGCAACACAATTACGGATTAGTAACTACAAAAAATAAACAAGTGCGAGCTTTACACACACGCGTAGATTATCTAAATAGAATACACGATTTTAGATACGTCACCCCTTTAGAAGCCATGATTTTAGTCTATATTACAAAATACTGTTTCTCCAGTACTAGCCTACATTTGCCTTGACATCCCTTGGTGAAACATGTCACAGACACAGATGGGACACAGACACAGATGGGACACAGACACAGATGGGTCACAGACACAGACATGTACTCAGTAGAATAGTTAAGGGTAGAAACAGAGTTTCGATACCTTAAAAATCCGATTTGAATACTTGGGCCATATTATTACCGCAACGATAATTGACTGGAAAGAGAGCTCTTGACATGAGAAGGGTCTCTTGACTAAACGTTATAGGATAGTTGATAACGTTCGAATTGCTCGTTAATCTTCAACATTGTAACGAATATAAGCGAGAGAAGAAGGAGAAATTAAAATTAAATACAACCTAAGTATAACAGTTTATTTTATAGAATTTAACAATTTTTAACAAATAGTTTTACTCAACATACTTTTAATAGCAATTGAACAAAATCATGAGCCGCGGTTCTTATGAATATGGATCAATGGATCAAGCGTCTAAACAACTGTATCGAGTTCCTCAATATCCAATCCATAATGCGCAGTACGCTTTGGTACGTTATACTTCAAACGAGTGTTACGAGTGTAGATATATTGATTTTAGGAAATATCGATTTCCAGAAAGGTAGTTTCCCCGAGAAGAGTGTTTAATCAACTTTTTAATTCGCGAAAAGTACAATTAATAAAGTACAACAAATATAATGTTCATAAAAATCCAATAACGCTAAAACTACCAAAATTTAGAAGATTATTATACAAATTTACTTTTACTCTTTTAAATCGATATTTAACCTGTGATTTTGTGTTCTAAAGCTTAAAATGTTTTTAAAAATCCCTTAATCTTTTTATTATTAACTGCTTTAAGAGTATTAGTTTTCTTGTAGATTTAAGGACGTTGGTTTCAAATAAAATATGTAATATGTTTTTTTTTATAACCAGTACGATTTATGAATTCTGTCAATAAAATTGAATTAATAAAATTTTGAAATTTTAGAGAAAAATAGGCCTACTTATTATTATAATTCAATTAAGGGGGTTAAAAATATATTTAAATGAAGCAAATCTACAATCATAGTAAACTATAAACAAAAATACGCATTTTCGCTATTTAAAATCTTCTATTAGATAAACCATATTATGAATTATACACTGAAAATAGCATATTAATTTTTAAAACCTATTATTCTATAATATTTATAGATATTACATAAAATACATGTGGAGTATGTATGAACTTCTGTACAAACTCTCGTACAGACAGATGCAAACGTATTTAAAACAATAGGAGCGAGAAAGACCCAAAACTACTTGGGTATTAAAAAGCAGATGAAAACAAACGTAAAATAAACTACACAGCATCAGATGAAGATGTTAAAAAACAATTTCAAAACTATTGCAAAGAACTACATACCAATTCCATGATTCAAACGAAAAATAAATAGAAAGATTCAAAACTTCCCTCGTAAAATAAGAAGATGAGCGACAAACAAATTTAAGGTAAAATACATTTCAGAAGAAGAGAGACAAAAATTACTACAAAATATCAAAGAATTGGGTGAAGGAATCTAAGGTTAAATACTTACGAAATGAGAAGGATTTAAAACATTTGATAATACAAAGGACATGAGTGCAAACGTAAAGTAATGTAATACAAGTTACTAGTAAATACAATGTACTTGACTTAATCTACAATGTAAACATTAGTAATAATGTAGTGAAATATTGAAAACTTTAGCGCGCTGTACAATTAATCCTGACAGTTTTAAATATTAATAATCCCTACGAATAGCTTACTCATTGATTCTCTCCTAACACGTCAACTGTACAAATTTAATTTTGAAAAGGGATATTGAGTCTTATGGATCAACGACATCAGGGAGAGAAAAAGGGGCCTACTGTAAGGCGGTCCTTCACCTTCTTTCGGTTCATTCATATTCCCAAATCATTTTGTACAAATGAACTTTCTGATATTTGTTCTAATTCTTCTGTGAAATTTAGTGTGTATGGCCATATTAAAATTATGATAAAATTAACCATTTGTTATATAAATATATAACATGTGTGTGTGTGTGTGTGTGTGTGTGTGTGTGTGTGTGTGTGTGTGTGTGTGTGTGTGTGTGTGTGTGTGTGTGTGTGTGTGTGTGTGTGTGTGTGTGTGTGTGTGTGTGTGTGTGTGTGTGTGTGTGTGTGTGTGTGTGTGTGTGTGTGTGTGTGTGTGTGTGTGTGTGTGTGTGTGTGTGTGTGTGTGTGTGTGTGTGTGTGTGTGTGTGTGTGTGTGTGTAAACCCCTCGACTATTTCTAACCATCTAGAGTGAAGAAAGAGAATGCAAACTATTAACTTGTACTAAAGTAAGATTATAAATTAATGTCATTAAATTTTTAATTTTTTTGCATTTAAAATAGGGGATGTCGGCGAAAAAACAATCATTTATTTGGGAATTACAGACATCCAATGTTAATCTTACCAGGCAAGCAGCAGTTTCAAAGAAATCTCTATGAATAAAATTTGATACACCTTCAGAAAAATGTGATGCTCCACAGTGAAGCCAAGCAGTTATTGTAAACTATTACAGATAGTATTAGTGGATACGACATTCTTGTAATTCTTGTCTGACTAATTCGATCTGGTCGAAGTGCTTGTTGATGTTTAGAACAACAATTTCTATTTGATGACGTCTTTCTTCAAGGTGATGTTTACAATGAAACGATTATAGTGCTCAGAAGACCGCCCCACTGATTGTTGACACATATTTTGGTAAACTAAAACAAATGTTGAAGAAAAATAATTACAAATTGGAAAAATTTCCTTTTATGGATTATTTATCAGAGAACATACCAATCGCTATTGAAAGTATTTTAAGTTTTTGTGATCGAAACGTATAAAAAAAAATTTTACTATTTCTAAGAAATTTTTGATTTAATATCTCTATATTTTAGACCCGCTCTGTGGACTATGCTGAATCGGGTAAACAAACAGGGTTTCTAAAAACGCTTAGCAAAACGATTTCTACAGATTAGAGGAAGGGATTTGAACATTTCCTTCAATCAATGTGTGATTTAGCTTTAACTATATGACGAAAACAAAAGATGCATAGACAGTCTTTACATATGGGAAAGGGTTATGGTTGTTTCAATGTCAAGGAGTCAAAATCGTTCGTTTTATTTTTGTATACTTTCTACCGCAATACTGGATTTACTGGATATAACTGCCGTTAATTTCAGTGGAAGAAACATTTCTATTTTCAGTGTTTCTTTGAAGTTATTTTTGTTCCCGCTTACTCTCCCTAGTTTGGTAGATGGGAATGTCCTTCTTTACATAAAACGAAATTAGCGATTATTCGCAACAAGAGACCTTGCCCAATCGATTTCAAATTCTTTAAAACACAACATACAAATTTTTGAAAAAATCGTAAAAACCGATTTTGCTACAACAGATTAAAATAGACATGTGTGTGTGTGTGTGTGTGTGTGTGTGTTGTGTATATGTATGTGTATATATATATATATATATATATATATATATAAATTTAATAGCAAGTACTGCAAAGTATTATGTATTTCCAATACCTCTTTGCTATTTCTATGTAATTTTTCACCGTGTTGCTCTATTGCTGTTTAGTTTACAATTTTATTTCTTTTATTTATTGTATTAAACTATCAATATATATACATATATGTATATATATATATATATATATATATATATATATATACGTATATGTATGTATATATATATATATATATATATATATATATATATATATATATATATATATATATACTATATACATCAATATATATATATATATATATATATATATATATATATATATATATATATACTATATACATCAATATATATATATATATATATATATATATATATATATATATATATATATATATATATATGTAGAATATCAAATATGTATATTATATAAAAAAATAAGTTCATTCTTAGTATTGTAATTCCTGAGGATGTTGGTAATATCAACCAACGAAATGCTTTGAATGTATAGTTCAATAAATTATTCCTGTAATTGTGTATATTATTTAATCTTAAAATATATATATAATAACATAAAGTACGAGGCTTTAGATTAAATTCAGTTAGTTGCTAAAATAATCATCTGTAGAATTAAGCAAGGAAAGACACAAATAGTTTTTTTTAGTGCGGACAAAGCAGGTACCATGTCATTATCCCTTTCCAGGAAAGCTATAAGTTGAGTCCGGCAACCATAGACAATAGAGAAGGGTCCATAGTGGTTAAGACGGGAAATCCAGTGGCCTGGAAAAATAGCCGTGTACCGTTAGGTTTAGCTAATTGTAGAACTGTGGGAAACTTACAATAACGTATTGTTGGTAGTGGGAAAGATTAGATTTTGAATAAAAACTAAATGATCGGGAGTTTAGGAGGAAGCTTGAGGAGAGTTTCAGAGGAAGACGGATTGGTGGGGTCCAGGATGGAAGTGTTTTAAAGGGAGAAATTAATTAAATTAAGTAAAGAGTTTTTTTATAAGTAAAATTTAAAAAGTGCGACGTAAAAGTGTTTTTTGTGTGTCAAGTGTAAGTGCAGAAGGTAATAATAAGTACAATAAGTATTATTTGAATATAAGTGTAGCCAACAGACATCTATCTTTTAGTTCAGAACAAATTTTAATTTCATCAAAATTTATAAAAATTATTCTAGTTTCACCATTTCTAATTTAAAAGGAAAGTTCCCGTAATAGCGACCCCGAGAGCAAGAATAAAATTTTAATACTGTTTTTTTTTGTTATGTAATTTTATTAGAAATCTAAAGCCTCAGAAGTCCACCTTTTATCATTGTAATGTTAGTTAAGATATCAATCCTGTCACTGCAAAATATTAATATAAATTTGGAATAATGTGTAGAGTTAATTGAAGAGAATAAATGCAAGTGATGTTAAAAAATTGATAAGATTGTTAATTCTTTATAAACCTGAAGGTGTGACATTAATAGGTAAGGTAAATAAATAGCATTTAAAAATAAATTTAATTATAACATAAGTTAAGTTATAATATATATATAGGCCTATATATATATATATATATATATATATATTGTTAGTTTAATACAATAAAGCAAAAGAAGTAAAATTGTAAACTAAACAGCAATAGAGCAACACGGTGAAACATTACATAGAAATAGCAAAGAGGTATTTGAAATGCATAATACTTTGCAGTACTTGCTATTAAATTGACATGGGTGTATATTAAAAGTTTTACTACCCAAGTAGATTAAAGGAATAAATTATTCAACTCAGATCCTGCTAATTAAAATCTTCAAAATCAAAATTGTAAATAGCTTGTTTTCATATATAAAAATTGTTGTCGAATGTTTTATTCGAAAAATTTAAAATCTTTTTTTCACACTTCGTTTTTAAAATACATAAATAACCTTTGTATGTAGGATCTTGCTTGCAGAAATATGCCAGTAATTACGTTTTAATGATAACTTTTTAATGTGTTTTTTTTAATGACATTAATAACACTTGAAGATAATACAATGATTAGCGACAGAAGCTCTTTCATATCTTTAACTTAGACACTTTTAGGTTAATGAGATGTCAACACTGTATAAATTACAACTGTGAAAAACCTCGAAAGATACATTGTAGTTTTAAATAATTTGAAATAATTATATTCAAAGGGATTTTAAAACGGTTCAGGTAAGATTTTGAATTGTAATAATTTTCTTTCCTTGGAAATTATTTTTATTTTTCTGTTATTATTTTATTGGTATGACTTTTATTATTATTATTGCAGCTATTAATTTCATTTCTAATAATAAAACTAACAATCTAACTAAATAGAACAAAAGTAATCATAAAACTAGGAACAAAGATTATACATTGCACTGCTGTTACAATTCTTCAGTATTATATCTCATGAACAAATATAAAATGAAGATAAATCAAAGTTTACATTAACTTTAACTTTTTCTAAGATTCAAACCATAATAGTGGTCATGGAGAGCTTTACAAAATATTTTTAAAAACATATTTCACATTTTTTACACTTGAATAGTTTCCCCTTTTCAGGAATTAATGAATAGACTACTTTATATTTGAGCTTTTTACAAGGAATTTCTTTATAATAGAAGAAACATAAATTTTGGAAATTGTTGAGGCTCAACTATATTTTTATTTATGTTTAGTCTAGAACTCTAGCGTTTTAGAATAACACCCGAACAAAATTAACTATATACCACTTTTTTCATTTAAAGATATTAAACTATGTTTAAATTAAGTTATTTTCAAATCGCTGGTAATTTAATACAGAAATATACATTTTACATTCAATTCTAATATGCTGTAATAAATAAATTGTTTACTTTGTGAATTTAAAACCAGTAGTTTCTTTTACAAACTAATAATCTAGGTAAACATAATTACCTACAAATATAGTTTTCCAGAGTTTTGTTTGTATTTTTGAATACTTACCTAAGTTGAAATAATCCTTTTTAAATACTTTGAAGTATAATATTTATTTTGCATATATGTTTTTTATATGCAACTAAATAAATGCTTTTATTAACTAAATAAATAGTATCAAATATATAATATATGTTTATGTATGTATATATAACAAAACGTATTTCCTTTATTTCTGTAGGGTTCTTATTAAAAATTATACTTTAACTAATTCATTCATATTAAAATTGATTTGGTCAGAACAGTTTAAACTCGATATTACGTTACAAGGTTACATAACGCATATAATTTTTTTTATAGGTAGTAATTTTAAAAATAAAATAAATTAATAATATGTGTACTCTTTTATTATAACAGTTATTAAAACTTGAAAAAAGCTTTTAATAAAAACTCAATTTTACAGCTTGAGTTCATTTAATTGTTCATTAAAAGTTTAAACTTCATTAAAACGTTAGAAGTTCATTAAAAAATGGAATTATACAGTCACTATTTAAATAGTAAATTGCTTTCATAAGAGGAAGAGTTTTAAAATTTTAATTAAAATTCTTTGGTGTCAATATAAATAAAATTCATAATTAATACAAATCCTAATTATAATTATATATATATATATATATATATATATATATATATATATATATATATATATTATATTAAATATGGTGATATGTTTTCTTGTATATATAGTTAATAAATTTAAAATATTTCAAACACAAGAATACTTTTAATGAATATATTTATTCATTAAAAGTATTCTTGTGTTTGAAATATTTTAAATTTATTAAATATATATATATATATATATATATATATATATATATATATATATATACATATATTCATATTATTAATGACGACATATTTTTGTATATAGTTATATATTAAGTAATATTCATGTTTATTATTTGATTTGATAAACCTTTCAACTTTATATGTTTGGATATTAGTTTACAAATTTGTTCTGGATATTTCCGTGCGATGTCTTTCTATTAACAAATATTTATAATAGCACAAAATATTAACAAATATCAACAATATATTTCTTAAAGTGAATATTCACAATCTAACAAAATAGTTACCATACAAGACATAATAACATAACATAACATCTTATATATAACATTCCCCTCTGAAACAAAAAGTTAATTAAAAATGTTTAAAACATTTAACACTATTTCTATCATGAAAAAAATTATTTCTGTTAAACTTAAATCAATTTATTTATAAACAAACACAATTTGACACTACTACAATACTAATCCTGACCGTGAATCGGTCTTAGTAACGGTAAATGTCGGTTATTTAATCTTTGGTGGTCCAATAAACCTAGCAAAATTGATGATCCAATAAATTGAGACTAGTTTCATGATTTAATCAAACTGATGATCCAGTAAACTGAGAACAGTTTGATGATCCAATAATGTGAGACGAATTTAATAATCCAATAAACTGAGAAGACTTTGATGTTTCAATAAACAGGAGTGGAAGTATACCAACGTAATCCCTTCCAGGCGAAAATTAATTAGTTTCAAGTTATATCTGTCTCGCTAAACCTCCTCGTGTATTTTAATTATTTATCTTAAGCCGTGGTATATTATACTTTATTAGATTCTCAACATTCATTATTGTGAATATTTCTTCTATACACAAACTCAAATTAAACATCCAAATTAAATAAAATACTAATACTACTGTTTTGTTTTTTCTCTTTTCTAGAAAAATATGCCTCGTAAATTTTTCTTGAAAGGAGAATACTGAATTGTGGGAATAGTTATCAGAGCTTCTATATGAAACATATTCTATTAAATATTTTCATACAAGAGTTCAAAGTAAATACTAAAGTAATAGGCGGCCTTATTGATTATAACAAAAACAGAAAATCTAAATAGGCTATTCAAAAGAAAAAAAATCAATTTGCATAACGTATTTATATTTGTAATAAAGATTGAAACAACAATTCAAAACTAAAGATGTAAGAAATGTTTTAAATTGCAGAACCTATATTAGAATCTAAAATGGTTATAATTTTTGGAACGAGTAACCGCAGCAGAGATTTTGAAGATTTAAGGAAACAGTTGCTTTCGCAACAAACACCAAAACGAATAATTATTAAACGTTCAGGAGCCCAAAGCTGTGTGAATTTAGCATGCTCTTTAAAAAGGTAGGTTCACATGTGATCTTGGGTTTTGGGACAGACCATCCTGATCCTGTGTAAAAGAGCCTGAACCAGTGTACGTCAAGTGTCGTCGATGTGCAGCTAGGAATGTGTGAAGGGAATAGTAGTCTATTGGTTTAGAATGTACATTGCTGAGTGGATTAGATTTGAAACAGATTATACGCTTTATGTGTTTGTATACTGTACGAAGGTGGCTCACTATGAACCATATTTAACTAAAATGAAGTCAATGTTTTTAAGTGGGAAAGGCTTTTTAAAAACTTTAAGACACAATCGTGTTGCCAAATAAGGACAAAATGAAAGAGCCAATTCGCTTACTTGTGAAGAAACGGAAGCAAGCTTTTCAAGTGGCTTTATTTTGCGGTAAGTTAAAAGCATTCGCTTATTTAATTCTGTAGAATTTGGGTGAACAAAATATTTAATTCATTTTGAAAAGCTTTTCGTGCTTGCTTAATTAATTCACTACTCTATGAAGCTGTTGTCCTCTGCCTTTTGTTTACCAACGTCTTCTACTTTCCTGTAAACTCAAAAAAAGCAGAAAAGTAAAATTCATAGATCTTTCTATGGAAAGAAAACGTAGAAAGTTTATATTTTATTTAAAAAAACATATTTTTATTTACAATACATACTTTACTTTTTTATGTTATTATTAATTACTTTATAATTATTTGTAGTAATTATTTGTTATGATATATGTCTTTTTTTAAAGTACGTTAACTATAACTTCCAACAATTATTCTTTTCAGACATTTATACAGATACATTTGAGTTCTACGATTAAAAACATCCACACTTACAATGTTTCGCACATGGATTTCGACTATATTCGACAATAAATGTAGACATTTTATATTTTTACTTTGAAACTTAAGTTGAATATATGAGCTATAAAACGGCTTGGTTATTAATGGATTTATTATTTCGTTGTACTTGATTATGTATTCTAGATTAAAAAATTAATATAATTAAAATATTTTTATTGAGAATATTGTATTTAATTATTTAAATTAATTTGAAGTTAGATTAATTTTCAGTGTTACACTAATATTGGGACTAAAAATATGCATTAAATTTAATACTCAAATTTACCAGCGATATCATATTCTCTTAAAAGTGAAACCGTTGTGGGTGGCTATTACAATTTAAAATGAAATATAGAAGTTTTTAATTAAATATTGGTACGGTAAATAATAAGAAAACCCTTTCTAACTGGAAAACACCAGTTATTTTGTGTTATCAGTTGCATTACAAAAACAGAAATTTTTAAAATTTCATAAAATGTATGGTTCGAAATCACCACACAAAAAATCAAAATCTTAATCTTTCAAACTGCGAGTAGAAATGTCGAATTTATAAATAGAATAAATTGTGTATAAAATATTGAAGTGCAGGCTACGTGGATTAATATTAAATAAGTTCTTTCCATGAAGATATAAAACTGATATTTAAAGATCAATGCTACTTAGGAGAATAAGTTTAGTTAAAACTAATTGTTTCAATAAAGTATTTAATACAGTTGTTTGTATTTACGCTCCTGTTCTTGAAAGAACTGGAAAAGAGCTTATTTAATACAGACTAATTGGAGGAATGGTTGTCAAGTTGTTTAACAGATCTGCGTCAACACGCACGGGTAAAGAGAAATGTTTCTTCTAAACTTTCATCTGAATGTGCCTGGATTAATGTTACATATATGCAGAAATCATAAAATTGCTACATCTAAATCAGAAATATATATTTTGCAAACTTATAATAATATAAATTTCATAAACAAAGTCCAGTGTCGGAAATTATAATTTAACGATTAAAATCTCTTATCTTAAAAGCTAACACAGTATCAAAACTTTTACTTATGATTTATTTTGTTACACAACTGTATTGTACTGTTTTAACAGAGTTCAGTCGTTAACCTCAGATGACGCTAACTATCTCTTTTATTTTTGTAGATAAGGTTTCTAATTCATGAATTAAAATTATATTAATTGGTATATTTATACAATATTTCTAACGAATAAAGTCTTTAAATTGTATTGAAGAGTTTCTTTAAATTTGTAACATTTTGCCTTACAGAACTACTTCTAAATTTTTTAATGAAATTGAATTTTCAATAAGAAAAAATATTGTGAAAACGTTACCCTACTTATTTTAGATTAATTTAATAAAATTATTTTCATGCTCGTGATGTTAATGGATTAGATTTAAAACTGCAATGAATAAACTGGAACATACAAGGGTAAGAGTTATTTATCGATTTCTTTATTCTGCCCGCTCAACATAAAATTCAAAGAAGCTGATTAATGGTATCACATCGGGGTTGTGTACGAGTCAAGAGAATAAGGTTTACTCCTTCAATTTCAGTGTAAATTGTAGGAGTAGTTCGATCTAAAGGATGTACAAATTCATCCGATAAATATTACAAACCCGTTTAATTAGTTTTATATACTGCATTTAATATACTAAATTTGTAGTATAATAATATTTGAAGTTCTTAAATGTAGGATGTTATAGAAAATACATTCAAATTTATAAATATTATCTCTTTGATTTTGCAGCTCTATGATTCTTACGAAAAGTTATTTTTATAATGTAATTATTTCCAGTAACTAAAAATTTGTGGGGTCATCTTTTAATACCTTATAACAGAAACATGTTTCAGTTACACTAACACCAACTACAACCTTGAAATACTCTATACTCATAAAGAATAACCTTTTCTCATTACTCTTCAGCAATATGAAATATAAACACATATCATAACACAAAATAAAGACATACTATTTGAACAAACATAATAGCCACACAATTTGAACACACTGAAAGCCTGTCTTTAACCTTAGCTAGTCAATTCTCGAATGGAATCTGGCAGCCATCTTAGATATTGATTATGCTTGAATAGTGAACAAAATATCTCAGTAAGTTTGTTTTAATAGAATTATTTCATGATAGTTGTTGAAGCTATTATCTTAAAAATTAGATTAGAAAAACATATTATGTTAGGTTTACCTCTACTAATTACTTTATTCTTCGTAAAACGTAATTACATATAATTTAAGTTTTATTTATCAGCTGTTCCACGAAAATAAAATCATCGTTAAAAATTAACGAATTAATATAGTCTTGTATATAACCAATAGCTCGTTGACACTTGTACCTTTCTTCCAAAACACGAAAAAAATCGTTGTATTGAGGCTAGTTGTTTTCTCTTGTTTACTGTGTTTTTGCCTGTACAACTTCATTTAAAAGTACTTCCCATTATTTACATGTCTAAGCGGTCGTTACAACTAACAAGAGCACGGCTCTACTCAAGGCAATGCCACGTGAACTGACTCGCTTTCAATTACCTTTATTCGCCATTGTTTACCACTCTTGCAATAATTATGATACATTTTCTTTTTCAAGAAACCTGTTTACAGTTCTGTATTATTAAATAATGCTAATATGTTTAGCAGTTTTTGTAGTACAATATTATATTTATAAAACGGCTGAATACACTACCAACATTGTTAAACACAAAACTTCATTTCTCACCGCTTCCAACCTAACAAAGAGAGTGATTGTTATGTGACAATAGACTACTGACATTGTTAAACCCAAAACTTTGTTCCTTATCATCTCCAACCCTAATAAAGAGTGTGATTATTATGTGACAATAAACTACTGACTTTGTTAAACCAAAACTTTATTTCTCACCGCTTCTAACCTAGCAAAGAGTGTAAATGTTATGTGACAATAGACTACTTACATTGTTCAACCTAAAACTTCATTCCTTCCCGTCTCCAGCCTAGCAAAGAGAGTGATTGTTATGTGATAATAGACTACCAACATTGTTAAACCGAAACTCTAGTCCTCACCGCCTCCAGCCTAGCAAAGAGAGTGATTGTTATGTGATAATAGACTACCAACATTGTTAAACCGAAACTCTATTCCTCACCGCCTCCAGCCTAGCAAGGAGTGAGATTGTTATGTGATAATACACTACCAACATTGTTAAACCGAAACTCTAGTCCTCACCGCCTCCAGCCTAGCAAAGAGAGTGATTGTTATCTGATAATAGACTACCAACATTGTTAAACCGAAACTCTATTCCTCACCGCCTCCAGCCTAGCAAGGAGTGAGATTGTTATGTGATAATACACTACCAACATTGTTAAACCGAAACTCTAGTCCTCACCGCCTCCAGCCTAGCAAAGAGAGTGATTGTTATCTGATAATAGACTACCAACATTGTTAAACCGAAACTCTATTTCTCACCGCCTCCAGCCTAGCAAGGAGTGAGATTGTTATGTGACAATACACTACCAACATTGTTAAACCGAAACTCTAGTCCTCACCGCCTCCAGCCTAGCAAAGAGAGTGATTGTTATGTGGTAATAGACTATCAACATTGTTAAACCGAAACTCTATTCCTCACCGCCTCCAGCCTAGCAAGGAGTGAGATTGTTATGCGACAATACACTACCAACATTGTTAAACCGAAACTCTAGTCCTCACCGCCTCCAGCCTAGCAAGGAGTGAGATTGTTATGTGACAATACAGTACCAACATTGTTAAACCGAAACTCTATTCCTCACCGCCTCCAGCCTAGCAAGGAGTGAGATTGTTATGCGACAATACACTACCAACATTGTTAAACCGAAACTCTAGTCCTCACCGCCTCCAGCCTAGCAAGGAGTGAGATTGTTATGCGACAATACACTACCAACATTGTTAAACCGAAACTCTATTCCTCACCGCCTCCAGCCTAGCAAGGAGTGAGATTGTTATGCGACAATACACTACCAACATTGTTAAACCGAAACTCTAGTCCTCACCGCCTCCAGCCTAGCAAAGAGAGTGATTGTTATGTGATAATAGCCTATCTACATTGTTAAACCGAAACTCTAGTCCTCACCGCCTCCAGCCTAGCAAAGAGAGTGATTGTTATGTGATAATAGACTACCAACATTGTTAAACCGAAACTCTATTCCTCACCGCCTCCAGCCTAGCAAGGAGTGAGATTGTTATGTGACAATACACTACCAACATTGTTAAACCGAAACTCTATTCCTCACCGCCTCCAGCCTAGCAAGGAGTAAGATTGTTATGTGACAATACACTACCAACATTGTTAAACAGAAACTCTATTCCTCACCGCCTCCAGCCTAGCAAGGAGTGAGATTGTTATGTGACAATACACTACCAACATTGTTAAACAGAAACTCTATTCCTCACCGCCTCCAGCCTAGCAAGGAGTGAGATTGTTATGTGACAATACACTACCAACATTGTTAAACCGAAACTGTATTTCTCACCGCCTCCAGCCTAGCAAGGAGTGAGATTGTTATGTGACAATACACTACCAACATTGTTAAACCAAAACTCTATTCCTCACAGCCTCCAGACGAACAATCTCCATATTCACAGTTTACTATAGACTTGGATATGTCCGAAGAGGAACCTTTGAGGCTAACATTAGTCCTGCATTTAGTCTTGAGTTATTACTATAATAACAAACCACTGCCCTGGTAATGGTCAATTAGTGACCATAAAATATGACCATAAATTTACACGTCGCTGGCGTTTCACTTTGTTGTCTGTGAAACAACTGTTTCGTTTACGACATCCACGAGCATGGTTTAAGCCATTCGGTCCCTTTCGCATATATTGAGTTTCGTACGTCAACTTTATATCCTCATCAAGTAGTTATTGCTCGGCGACGCTAAAAATTTTTGTTTTTTTTTCTTAGATGAAAATAATGAGCGCGTTGACTAACCTTGTTCTACAGCTTTAGATTTTTTTTATATATAATAATAACAGACCATATATTTTAACCATGACGTTGTACTAATACCATTTATTAGTAAATTATGTTGAATTGTAACCAATAGTATTGTGTCTAGTACATACAGAATCGTAATACTATTTGTGCCTAATTAAGAAGGTCCTTACATAAATAGTAATGTAAGTATTAGAAGAAAATATGAATATAAGAGATATTGATTTTTATTATCATTATCCGATGAAGCAGATAAAGGATAACTATTATCACAATTATCCTGAATATTTAGTTGAATGCAACTATTATCGGTAATGTAAAAACTTTATGTACGTTTCAACCATTATAGCGACCTTTAATTAGCGTTTTGGAAATATTGCTCGATAAATAAATAATCGGAGTCCTGAATCCACTGATTTTTCTTATATAAAACCTCAATAATATGCAATTTTCGAAATCACCAGGCTCTTAAATGAATGGTAAAATTCCATTATTAGTGTATAATTCTTCAATAATATTGCTCTACAATGGCAAGCCTATTACTTGCAGTCAATTCGCAAATACAGTAAGTTAATGATTATTGCTAAAATAATGAAGAAAGTTTGATTCTGTTTTATAAATATAAGATGTTTTCGTCTGATATTCCAGTAGCATATATTTCAATTATATTTAGTAACTATCACTAGAATTTTTTTTTTTTTGTAACTGGATTGTTGCTCGAAGTACATTCATTGTTTTTGATTTAACAATTATATTTTAGTATCCAAGTAGAAAAGTGACATAAGTAATATAAACATTTTCATTTTTTTTCTTGTTTTTATTTTAAACTTTTTTTCGTGGTTTTCTTCTGATTGGATAAGGCTTTGACTTATTAAGGTAAATGTTTGAACCTTTAGGCCTAAATGCTTAAATAACTTTTATTAAAAAAAGTAAATAATTTTTTTAAAATTTTGATTTAAATTTTAAAAATAAAAAGGTACTAAAATAAATGTTATTTTTAACTTATACTTAAGCTTTAACTTTTTAACCATTCTTTGCCTGCTTTGGATTGTACGAAGAGCAAAGACAGTGGAGAATAGGGGTGTTTATTTAGTAGCAATTCGACCGCAGGTGTGACTATTATCGCTTACGGAAGGAAGGGGGAAGGTGGTTGATTTTACTCAACATTATTTTGTGAATACTGTTGGACTAAAGAAAGTTCATAAAAACTCTTGGCTCAGGTCTCAGACTCAAGGTACAGTATTATGAGAACGGCTTTGCTTACCCAACTTGAGCTTAGTCTATATCGGGGTGATAATAAAATGTCTACCCGTTACACCCCCTTTCATTACTAAAAATAAGGAAGGACTGATGGAATTAGGCAGGACTAAAGAAATGGAGGTTCGTTTAGCAGACCGGCTCTAAACCGAGCCGAAATGAGGGATCTACCCGCTACCCGGAAAAAAGCAAAACGAAGTGAGAACTTTTATCATAATTAGAAGAATAACTCTGCAAATTGTAAAGTGCAATCAGATAAAACAGTATAGTAGTTTCGGTACAGAGTAATAGTTCCTGGAGAACAAAGCTTAGTAATCGAATCAGCGTAGCTAGGAATGTTGCTAAAATTTGAAAACGAAAATAAATCGAGTTCAAAATCTATACTAGCGAATTAAAGAAAGTGAAAATTCAATACATTTGCAGTAAATACTAAATAAGAGTAAAGATTCATTGGATTAACAAAGAAAATGTTGGGAAACGCTAAATGTGTTCAACTGGTTGCGTTCCTTGACAATTATTTCTTCAAGACAATTAGCTGAAATTACGAAATTATAAACCTTCGCTCGAATAATTATTTTTTGCCCTTATGCCTATACGGCATGATATTGTCTTGTAAATCTTTGTATTTAAATACGGCCTTCACTCAGTTTGCCATTGTCACCCGGCCATTGCGGTAGTTTCCTTATATTTAAATATACTTCAGTAATAACTGATTGTTTTTTATAATATAAATGCAATACCAAACAATCTTACTTATTATTTCATTATATTCGACCTTCAAGGTGATTTCTGTATTTAATACTTCATTATACAGATATTTTTCTGTTATGAAAATAGTATTTGTATATTGCATTATACATACGTGTAGTAATTAAATAGTTATTTATTTTCAAACTTGAATGAAAATAAAATAATTTAACTTGTCATATAATTAAAATTAGTTGTTGAATATAAATTGTAAGATTTATAAGAAATTTGTCAACATCAGACAAACAGAGTTTGTCAACAAACAGAGTTTGTTCATAATTAGTTTTGTTAGCACACCGCTGTAGGTGGATTATAAAAAAAACGAAATTATTAGTCTAATATTAATATTGAAATAGAAGTTAGAATAACAAATTACGACAAATAATCTTCCACGGGCCGTGGGCGGTGTGCTCAAATACGTTTTATATAAATAAATATAATAGAAATATTATTTCAATCGTGTACCTGTTGCGAGGCGTCTTTATATCTAGGTTACCTCTCGGTTTCCACATCAAGATGTCATGCCACGGGATGTTCTCCTTCGGTCACCAGGAAGATGTCGATGTGTTCTCGGGGATCTCCACTAGACAACTCCTTCTTGATGACACTTTTTCTTAGCTTGATTGTTTTATTTTAATAAGGGACAGGAGAATACATGTTTAGCGCAATTAGCTGTTTTACACTGAACCGCTGAAAAGCCCCGGTCTCTCGTGGCGATCGTTAGAACTACTTACTATTTTTCGTTTACGGAGATCGCGGTTTAGTTGTAATATAAAAAACGTTACAGACCTCGGCGGTAATATAAAAAAAGTTACAGCTAATAACAGAAGTTTTTGTTTGTTTGGTGTTGGTCTACATATACAATTTTAAACCGTGCACAGTACTGACTACAAGCGTTTAGATCGTTGAACATAAAGTTTTAGTATGAAAAAAGTTTTTGTTTTAAACTACATGCTACTCATGTCCTTATACAAGTGATAAAATACGAGACATGTTTTTGTTTCACCGGTATTCTGGCCATGATTCGTCCGAGTATTGTTTACACTTAGTAGGTCTGCTCGAGGATTTTGTTGTGAATGGCAATCAGCAAATCATTTACGTTCAAACTTAATACTTACATTGGAAATCTGTATATAATTTAAGTACGCCTATCAAAAACTTAATTGAGTCAACGTTTACGCTCGCACTAGGCCATCTAGACCACTGTCACATGAGAATATTGATGAAGATCGCTTAGAACGAACTAAAACGTTTCCATGTGGTTTTCATAAATACAACAGTTATATATTCGCAAGTCGTTAACGTATTAAGTTTAGAAGTAATTTTTTTATAAATAAGTTTGATTAGTTATTTAATAGATAAATGAATAATTTTTTTTAAAATGGTTGTAATAATTTGTATTGGGCTTGAGTAATAACACTAGTGGCGGAAATAAAATCACATTGTGGTAGTTTTAGTTGGTATCTTAATAACGTATTTCAAAACTTTTTTTGAATTTTACAAATTTTCGAAAAATGTTTCAAATTACGTAATTGCTGATATTGGTTATATATATATATATATATATATATATATATATATATATATATATATATATATATATATATATATATATATATTCTGATACGTATTCTTTCACGGATGGAAAAATATGATGAATAGTTACTATCTGGAGTACATCATATATATATATATATATATATATATATATATATATATATATGTGTGTGTGTGTGTGTGTTGTTTGCATAGCAACCTACGTGTAACATCCTCCTTGGTTATCAGTCTCTGGGATACACAAAAAGGAACGAAGGAATTGAGCAAATTACAGACGACGGACTTGAACAAATAGAAAGCTACAAATACTGGTACAGTACTTGAGATCTTATGTAACTGATTAAAAAGCGTCAATGGCTTAAAAAATGCAATCGCTGGAAAAGACAGATTTCCGCGGAAATATAGAGGGGAAAGGATGGGGGAAGGAAAGAAGTGAGGGAAGAATAACGATTCAATTGCTTTCCAAGTGAAATATTCTTTAGATGGGTCTGACACATTTTGGGTTGGTGAAAAACTCTCGGTTCATTATTTATCGGGCGACATTTAGCGCTCTCCCTTTCTCTTGTTCTCATAAATATTCATTTGATAAATTAAGCTATAACATTTATTTATTTCAATAACTATATTCATCACTGGTATTTTAAGTATAATTCTGTATTGTACAAATTAATTTAAGTTTTGCTATTCAATATTACTTTACTAATCAGTTAACACAATTAACAATTTATATTTGAATAATTTTTTGTGAATTCAATATATGTATATGCTATACATTCACTTACATACTTTTTTATATAGGCTAATGGCGGATCATAGACAATTACAAAGATTATAAACATTGTGATAACAATTTGACTTGTAAATGAGAATATTTAGTAAGAATTACGTATTGTTCATTTTTATTACGTTTAATGTAATCTTATGAATTTTATAAATTGTAAGCTAGATAAAACAAATATTCTTTGAGCTTAGCTTGTGAGGTTATGTTAAAAACAAAAATAAAATCATACACAAAACTCACATATTATTCATTTATTTACTCATACGCGTTTCAATGACCAAGTCATCATCATCAGTGAGTGTTACTACTTCAAACTCTAACTTACAACTAGTTGTACAACACTCACTGATGATGATGACTTGGTCATTGAAACGCGTATGAGTAAATAAATGAATAATTTGTGAGTTTTGTGTATGTTTTTATTTGTTTGTAAGCTAGGTTGTTTATTGGGTTAATAAAAACGAGCTCTTGAAAGGGAATTTCGGAAAGAAATTCAAAACGTTGATTGTTAAAAAATCATGGATTAATTGTCTGTGATCTGGCATTAGCTTATATAAAATATCAATAGTTATTAACAGACATTAAATAAAAATATTACTTACATACTCTTATACAATCTATACATAAGATTCGTAGTCCTGAATGATGACTGACACCACATACTGAGAATGAAATTTGCATACTTTTAATAATTAAAAAACATTTTTTTTAACTATTGTTTTTAATTTTGTCCTAGAATTGCTATTGACTCATGATAAAATCTGTTTCAAATTTGCTGAATAACCATTGTATACAACAGCTATAACCTTCAAATCGCGTAAGTGATCAACAGTTCGGTAAAATAATGAGATTAGTATCAACACAAATGAAAAAATAATTCAACATTAAAGTTATGTCAAGATTATTGGGCTAAAAGGGACAAGAACATAAATATTTACCACCACATTTAATATATTGACAAAGATTTAATTATTTAAAAAATTGTTGGTTATTGATAGATTAACAGCTAGTTACCGCTACAAGAACTATATAAAAATAGTATGACATGTATTATTGAAGTTTCAATCACAAATATGTTTTTACATAAATTAATATTAATAAATTTATATTTTTTTTGTGTGAAAACGAATAATCTATTTTGGCTGTAAAAAATTGAACAGTAATAAATTTTTAACTTACAAATAACTGAAAACTAGCTTTTTCTGTATAAATTTTAAAGTTTCCACACTGTACATTTAAAAATTTCATAAATTTTAAAGCTGAAATTTTACTTTAAAAAAAATATTATTTTGGACAACTACACCTTCTGGAGTTTGAATAAATAGTCAGTGTCACATTGACTGCAGCTTATTTGATTACATATCGGCCTGAATTTTGTCTACGAATGTACTAACATCTAAAATCGATTTTCGTACGGAAAGAAAGGAAGAAAGAGTTTTTAGCTTTTTGCCTCAATATTGCCATTAAGTACCTAATTTTGGTGCATGAGGTATTGACATTTAAAAAGAGAGAATGCTGTACCATGTTTCATTTTATCACTGCTAAGACAATAACGTATTTGTAATAACATTTCAATAATCTAAACTAAAATTAAAAACTTCACTTGAACTATTGTTGACCTCATATGGCTTGTTGTAATGCTGTGATTGTAACCACTGCACAAACATTGGCAAAGCCATGACAGGAAAACGCGTGTGTATTAAAAATTATAATAGTGATTAATATTTTTTTTATTACAACATTTTTAGTAAAAGTTGTTTATTTAAGTAGCTTTGACAATTTTACATCTAGGTAGAACCGAATCCATTATATTAATATTACATTCATTAAATTCGAATTTTCGCTTTAGTTCTCCTTTCTAACGGCTAGTCCACGACTAATAATGTTTTTTCAATTTAAGCAAAATTAACCGTTTGAGATAGGTTCATATTTATTGTAATCAGAGGTCTGTGCCCAATAGCAACATTGTGTTTGGCTAGCTCCTTAAAAGTGTACCTTTAGAATATGTATCTTACGATGATGTGAAGAAGGAACTCGATTCTACAATTTTTGTTCCTAACCTAAGTTTAGAAAATAATGTTATGATAGGATAAGATAAAGAATTAGATAAGAGGGTTAAAGGAACTGAATATAATAAACCGATCTGGCTGTTTTGGTGCACGAACGGTTAATGAACTCTTCACCAAGAGATGGACAAAAAGCAGATTATAGACGTTATATGTTTTAAAATTAATTGGGCAAATGTTCAAACATTATGAAAGCTGTTTAAAGAAAGCTCGTTGACAAGGGCGGTTAAAAAATATAAGCGGATTTGATCTGTGTTCAAATAAAATTTATAGGTAGGAAACTTGATTTCTACTAATTAAGTTTTAACAAATAAAACAGTATTACAATAAAAATATTGAAAAGAGCCCCAATACCACAAAGATAATAAAAAATAACAAATAAAACAAGTTACTTAAGATTAAACCCTTATGTACATTTCGATGACCATGTCATCATCATCAGAGGGTCTAGTTTCATCATTCTAGTTTGTCACTTCTTGTATGCTATTTTGTAACAAGACCCTCTGATGATGATGACATAGTCATCGAAATGTACATAAGGGTTTAATCTTAAGTAACTTGTTTCGTTTGTTATTTTTTATTATATTTGTGGTATTGGGGTTATTTTCAATATTTTTATTGTAATATATTGTACCACTGTGCTCTTAATATTGTGTAAATAAAACAGTAACTTCACACTTTTAAAGGCAATTTTTCACTAGGCTCGACAATCAAAACATGAGATGTACTTTTACATTAGCTAGACTTACGTACTTTCATATTTATGTTCTACTTAGCAATATTATTTTCTGACAACGTAGACGTCAGCAATACCACAAGGTTTTTAACTTATATATTAATTTCTTTACGAAAATTTAATTTTACACAGTCGAATTTATTCTTGTTTAAAATATTATTTCAACTCTTGGAAATGTTTATTTGAACAGTGTAAATTAATCTCTTAGTTGTTGAGATATTGTTAATATTATATAGACTACTAAGGGACCTACTAAGGGTCTACTATTATATTCAGATTTTATAGTTGGTTGTCTGGATACAAAACAAAATTTTTATTAAATTTGCCTGATAAATATTTTAATTAGTTTAAGCCATGCACAAAGAACTAATCTTGTGACAAAGAAATGGCTTCGCCACCTTTTCCTCAAATAAAATTACATATTTCTAAGTGTTATTAAGTTGTCAATCAAATTTTAGAACGTTGCTGAAATTTAAATACATTTTTATCACAATACTTTGAGTTTACATTATCACTAAGTGAATCAATCAGAAACTTTCAGAAATAAACTAACACTGTCTCACAATAAAACAGTTAATCGCAATCACAAGCGTTTCGATTACAAATAGCCTTTATCAGTGACTATCGTACGATGTGTAGTAGTCTGCAGTTACCGTGTGACAGTCACTTATGAAGACAACTTCGGGTCGAAACAAGTTGAAGTGCAACTATCCGTATTATCATTAGACAGTGTTCATTTATTTTTTGTTACATCCAATATTGTGTCACAATAGCTCAATCAAAAACATGTTTCCATACACTCGAGCAGTCTCGATATGAAACTGTAGCAGTGTACTATCAGTACCTGAATTTAAAAGTTTTTAACTAATAAAGAACGTGATGAAAATTTAGAATTCAACTAAGAAAAATTACACATTAGGCCCTACACGCTGCCTGTCATTTATCTAGAAAAATATATTTTTTTAGTTAATAAAAGGATTACATTCCGAAAAATATTCAAATAAATTTCTAAATAGAAAAATGGAATATCGAAATCTTGTTGCTGTTCATGACGAGCTGGTTGTAAATTACAAATTACACTTTTGCTATTACTTGCGACCAGACATTTGTTAACTCATTTGTTAACAAATGTCTGGTCGCAAGTAATAGCAAAAGTGTAATTAGAAAATGGAAATAGAATGTTATACTTACTGCCATTTTAATGCCATTAATGTTTGCTTAAATATAAGTTTTTATCTAAAAGTAATGGTTGAAAGTTACACCTGGACAAACACAACAATAATAATTAGGCCTAATTAGAAAGTAAAATAGTGATTATAAGGTAAAAACTTCTTGAGTGAGAAAAGGTTATGAGTGACAATAAATTTTATCTTTTATTTACGTTTCAGTTAAATCTAAAACATAAGGTTCACAGACATTTAAGAAACACACACTATATACACTTTTTCTCAACACAAATTTTATTAATCAAAATATGTTTTTTGCAACCATGGCTTTATCACTGATGAATGGTATCATGGTTGCTTAAAACATTTTGTGATTAATAACATGTGTGTTGTGAGAATAAGTACAAACATTGTGTATTTCTTATAGATTAAATCCCACAAGCTGAAATAAATAAGCCTAATGTAATGATCACAAACTCTTTAAATTTAGTCTAGGTAGTGAACATGAAATACTTGTGTTCTTAGACATGTGAAACCTGTTGATAGTGAATCCAGAGCCATTAAACACTTGACCAGCTGATTAGTATTTTTATCTCGGCGATGCAAGACTTACAAATAAAGATATAACGTCAGTTTAACTTGTTAATGCAATTACCTTGAACAGCTGTGTGAAACTGCGTGACGGCAACTTTACCAGACTCTGAAATAGGCCATTAGCGTTTTCAGTGAACTTCTACTGTCAATTTGTAAAACTAAGCCTGCATTTTCCATTGGAATTTAACGATGCGGGAAATAGTTCCAATTAAAGGGGATTGTATACCCGGAGTATATCGGAATCTTAATGTTTCCTTATTGTAGCTCCTGATTTATTTATTAGTAAATCTGTTATAAATGTTTAAATAATTTTTCTTCGATAATATTATCTATTTAATTCTTGCTAAACATTTCTACGAAACTTTATGCTATATATTAGTAGACTTTTTTACAAACATCACTATCAAAATTATATTTCTGTTCAAGGTTTTTAAATTCATACTTCATGTCAAATTAAACTCCATTTCCTGTGGAATGAAAATTTTTTTAAAAAATCTTCAGTAAAAACTAAAGTTAAAACACATTTACTCTAATACAAAACGAAAAATTAAATTACTGTGTTGACTGTTATTAAAAATTAAAAGCGCCAAATACATACCAAAGCACCAAAACATACTCGTACTTGTTAATTATGAAAGCAAAACTGAACATTAAACCAGAAGTAATTTTTCCAATGAAATTCAAACATGCCTTCAGTAAATCGGTTATTAAATGCGCATTTTTACGACTATCGATAAATATTGGCGAAAATAAAATATAAAGAAATACAAATTTCAATTATAAACTATTAACAGTTTGACTAATGTTTTCATCAAGTTAAAAAGTATCAATGACATTTGTGTCTTTTGGATGTTAATGAGTTTGTGAATTACACTCCGTGAATAAATTATGGTCAATTTTATTGTCCATGACGATCGGTCAAACTTTCAACTATTAAATCCTTAGGCATATATCAAATGCGAAGCAATCATCTTCATTGGCTTCCATCACAAACTAGGGATGGTCGATATTTTCTGTCACGGTGACTTGAGACTGATATTGGTTTGTCCTTGGAGGCACAAGTGACAAAACATGGAAATGAGAGTCCCAGTGACAATGGATCGATCGGAAGTTGTCTCTGTTGTGATGTGGGGCAAAACGTCACAGTAGCTGAGGGAAAAATTACTGATATTTTATCACGGCTGTCATTGGTTGATTTGTGGCTTTCACCGGTTCTACTAATTTACGTCGTGTGTGAGTAGACGATTTGTGTCAGGTTTCACGACAGTAACAGTGTTGTGTAAAGTAGACGTTATTTTGCACTCGGTAGCTTGTTCTTAATTTCGTAGGAGTTTATTTTTAAATAAAATGAGCCTTCCAAAAAAAAAGCGAAGTGTGGCGTCATTTCCTCAGAGTGGTATAATACAACCTGCCTGTTGTTGGCACATACAGAGGTGTATCAGTATCCCTTGTCACCGGTACTATAGTCACCGGTAAAAGTCACCTGGTGCTGTCACTAAAATATCTGATCCTTTATAGTCACTGGATCGACCATCCCTATTGCAAAAACCGTTACACTTACATTCATTGAAGCAGGCGCATATTCATGATGATGTTGGTACTTTTTGCCAACGAAAAGCTTTGGATATAAATTAATAAATATTCTTGTAATTGAATAACCTATGTTGTTTTAATATATATATATATATATATATATATATATATATATATATATATATATATAATGCATCGATCGCCCCCCTCCCCAAAGCAAGTCGCTGGATACGCGCCTGATTGAAGGAATAGTGATAGAAGTTAATAATTTTAGCTATAGATTTTGAAATGTAACTGTAAGGGTTTTTTGTGAACTAATTCCTCTAAATATGATTTTGCAATCAGTATATTCCTAAGGATTTATTAAAAAGTAGAATTGTAATTAAGATGTTTTTTTTATTTAAATAAAAATTACGCCAACAGTTGCTTCAACTCGTTATTTGAACGTTTTATGACCAAATTAACTTGTCGTACTTGTAGTAAGTTTAAACAAACTTTCTTGGGCGACAAGTTTTAGATCGCCCTAAGCGATCTTGTCTGTCTTTACACCGATAACGAGACTCATCGATGATATTCTAGAAACTTAGTGTAATTGTAAACCTTTTGCTTCATAAATTTACCGAAATTATAAGCACGGTTTCTGGATATCAACAAATAAGCAAATTATGCGCTTGGATTTTTTTTTAAAATAAATAATGTGCTTAATAAACTGGTGGTTAACATATAACGAACAATAAAACATTGTTTGATAATTTCTCAAATACTTAATACTAATGCTAATACTTAAATACTAATACTGAAATTTTAAAAAAAAAGTATTTGTATTGATAACTAAATAAATAAAATCCCACTAACCACAATATAAAAATCTCTTATTTTACTACATAAAGTTATTTACTTTATGTACATTTCGATTACATGAAAACCATCTGACGATGGTACA
This sequence comes from Prosapia bicincta, assembly GCA_036971475.1. NCBI lineage: Eukaryota > Metazoa > Arthropoda > Insecta > Hemiptera > Cercopidae > Prosapia > Prosapia bicincta. The sequence continues at coordinate 309,351,554 of JBAIZL010000002.1, forward strand.
TAAAGTAGCTGAAGTAAAATTAAAGATGTTTATATTAATCACAAAATAGCATACAAAACTAAAGCTACAATACAACAATCAACAACAAAGATAAACTACAAACACCAGGCGTATACAAACTAAACTGCGACAAATGTAATACATTCTATATTGGACAAACACATATTGGAGGTCACAGCTTTAAACAAAAAGTCGAGGAACACAAACAGAAAACCGACTCAGCATTTTACAATCACATAAAAAAACAGGACACAAATACACAGACATTTACCATAACCTAGAAATCCTACACATCGACAAAAAAGGACCACATCTCAACACACTAAAACAATATGAAATTTACAAACACACAAAAACATAAAGTACAAACATATTAAACGAACAAACTCAATACAAATCACACAACTCTGATACTATCGAAAACCTGCTTTTATAACCGTCACCGCTTGACCCGACATCTCCAAGCAGAAGACACTGATGAAGATCGGCACATAGCGATCGAAAACGTTCTGTCTCAGTCAGTTTTCACAAATTTACAAAATTTAAAGTTCGGATAGTCATAAACTCTTGTTAAAGTGATTAATTAAGATTCATCGAACGTAATGGAGTACAAAATTCAAGTATGTCTATATTATTGCTAGTAGCTTTTTATTTAGTCACTTAAAATTAGTCCAGTATTCAAGAAATTTAATAATTGTTATGGATGTTCATTGTTTCTTTTAGACTTATAAGAAACGGACAAACATTTCCAAGTCGGAATTCTCCATAGCAGGCGGAGTAAAGGCTACATTCACTACATGTATAACGACTGTTGAAGTGTACAAGTCTATTCTAAACACAATGATAAAGGTAGGAGGGAAGGAATATAATCTTTGAAGCGTGACTAATCAACAGTGGGATCCCACCCAAAATGTGATAATCCTATTACGGGTATTAGAAAGATAGTTGTCTGGATTAATTAATTTGGTGATGAAGTAAAGAATTAATTAAGGTACAAAATCCAGCCGTTCTATAAGCTTCGTGACTTTATTGTTTCAACTACCGTTGCTCGTGACGGTAACCGGATAGAATCGAAGGCCGAACCAAGCAGCACAATCAAGAAGTAATTTGTAGATTTTTAAATGCAAACTTCTTTGGGATACGCAGTATTTTTTTGACGGGAGAAAAACTGTAGAAAAACTGACGGGAAACTGAACGAATTGTTTCCAAAAGTCAAACCAGGCGGTTAAATCTGACAGCTGTAGTCTTGACTTAGAGGCAAATTTGAGGTTATGTTTAAATAACTTATAAAAGCAATTTCTTAGCTATTCAGAAAAAAGAACAGATGGTTCTCTTACTAGTAGATTAGGCTGCATTACTTTCTATGTTGTGCATTAGTTAATTGTGTCTATGGGCAACTATATTATTTCTTAATTTAACTGTATTTATCTAATATACTGACTTGTTAATGATTTAAGACGTATTCTTTAATTAAGTTAATTTATTAAGTCAAAATTTAGTGAAATTTAGAAATGTATAACTGTAAGAGATTACAAAATTAAATAAAAGTGATCATGAATAAGGTTTCGTTTAGTATTGTATGTTTGTACGAACTTTTAAAGGATATTAGAATATAAGTAAGTATCTAAGGTAAATTTTAGTATTAAAAGTTCTTTAAACGGTTCTTATAAATAAATTATAATTATTTATAATTATAATCTATAATTTATTTATAGAATATATATTATAATAGACTGCTTAATGATATAAACAAAATTTTCTTATTACAAAAACTTTAAAAACGTTGTCTTTGCTCAGCACACGCCTTTTTTAGTTTTAGAGAAAATTTGTATCTTCTATTTTAATGTATGCATTAACACAAGAGACATTCGTTAGAAAAATAAAAAGTTTAGTTTCAGAACATGGGGCTCTTCCATAAATCGGATTACTAGATAGCAAAACCCATCTGTTCTCCCAAGTATCACAATACCGTTATTTGTTATTTTCAACTTAATAACAACTCTTGTGTTAACACCAATAATAGTCCAAAGTATAAATTGATGGAATTGATTTTTAAAACTGGTCGGATTTCAATAAGACAATGCGTTTTTGCATTTTATCGTTAAAATATATTGCACTTTCTTAAATTAAATATTTTTCTTTAGGCGGAGTAATATGTAACATTACAAAGTTTAACGTCACCCTCAACGATATGGCGTCAGATTGCAGTTCATAAACGAGGGTCTGCAATCAACAAACGTCGACTTTCTCAAAACCAAATGTTTGAAAACAAAGAAGGAGAAATATTTTAAAGATATCAATCTATTCACAACACGGTTTCCTAACATTCAAATGTTTTCCTTGTAAATTTTCAAACTAAAAAACGTGTTGTTTTTCATAAAGTCGAAATTGTTTCTATTTTAAACAAATTATATCTCCTCAAACGTTTTTCTAACTATTAAAAACAATTTTTCGTGCGACCAATGTCCATTCTTGTAAATTTTCAATTCTCTTTATTTAAAAGAAAATCGGCGGTTTTTGAAATATCAACAATAGGAGAAACGTCTTAATTCTGTTTAAAACAAACTCAGAAACATCATTTGAAATTCTTAACTTCTGTCCTATTTTAACTAGTTACTGACAGTTAAATTGTTTTATAACAATGTATAGGTATAATTGACGAAATTTTAATTTTGTTAGTTATTTTCAGAATATTTTTAATCAGAGTTTGTAAAAGATTTATTGAGACCAAGTGGCTGAGAATTTTCCACTCATTGGCTATTTTTATTCCACTAAACTAGAAAACTGTTTTTTTTTTGTGCACGACTTCGTTCGGATTCAAAAGATAAACATTTACTTAATGCTTTGAATGTTGCACATAGTGGACGCTATAAACTCAACTTGTTTTTAGAAAGCCAGAGAATATTTTAAAGGATTCAACATTCCTAGATACTCTAACTCGTCCATTCCATTAGGCTATTAAACGTTCCTGTGTCCAAGAACCAATTTTATACAACAGAAACCCATTGTAAAACTATATTAAGGAGCCACCACAACTTTCCAATTATGTAAGAGTTCTAACAAGAAATTCTATAAGAAACTGTTAGAATTATATTTATTCGAAATTTTAAAAACACACCTCAGTTTCACACAAGTTTTTTTTTAAATTTAATTAGTTTTAGATTCTAGAATAAAAATTTAATCTCACACATGTGACTACTGATTCAATCGCTGGTTCAATTTACAGATTAAGAGGTTTATGTCGTCAGTAAATTCCTGCTTGAAGTGTGCTACATCTTCATCCTACACCAAGCTTCCTTGCCTCCCGCTTTATCTCAATGAGCTTTATGAACTAAAGTGGCAGTGAGAATGTGACCATAAATACATACATTGCTGAGCAAAAATGAAAAACCGGAGACTAATGTTAAGTCGATTAAAACAATTAAATGTATTTGATGATGTATAAGTTTTACCATATTTACCTCTTGGAATGTTTTGTTTTGTTTATTAGCTTTAGATCATTAAATATAAGCATGAAGATGGTAATATCAAAATATCCAGGATAATAATTTTAAATAATAGAAAAAAAATCTCAAAAATGTATAGTCTCATGTCACAGTAGTCTCGTTATTACTACTACTCTTTCAATTTCCTTGTAAAATTAAAAAGGAAGATCAGAAAATAAGTATTGTTAATTAAATTTAAAGTTTTTTTTTTTTAAATTTGTGTAACCTCAATAAAACTACAGACATACATTTTTATAATTAATGTGATTTAATCAATGCCTTTTTTACCATTCTTAAATAGCAACAAATAACTAATCGCAATCAATAAATTTTGTCTTGATGCGCGTTTCAACGACAAACCCATCTTCAGTGGGTACAGTCTACCTTTGGACTGTACAAACTCTAACTTTGGGTACACAAAGACTCTTTGGAAAGCGTAAGGCGTTTGCTCACAAGCCTAGTCAAACCTTGTCATTCTGTTTTACAGACATTAAGTTTAAAAGTTGAGATAAAAAAAACTACAAATAAATTTTGTTAAATCAAACGCTAGTTTTAAAGCTGATTTTACAGCTACTTGGTATTAAAGATGAAATAAACTGAACCGTAAAGAAACAAATGTACGTGAGCAAAATATCAATGTAGATTTATAAACCTACTAGAGTGAATGGTCAAATATGGTGAAACTTCCAGCATTAATGAGCACTGGTAAAGCATTACCACTGGGATAAGTACATTACAATAGACACACGTACTTGTTGGCAAAAAACTCAATCTGTCAGACAAATATCTCTGCCAAGAAATCAATCACTTTTCTCTTTTCTTATGAAGTATATTTTTTACTCGGAGATAAAAATTGTTAGACATTTATCACACAATGGTATTATAAAATGAAGAATATAATTGAGTTGTAAGGTAATATTTACGTTCAAGCTTAAACACATTGCGGGTAGAATTTAAAGTCTTAAAATACATTTCTCGTGTGATGTCTTGATAGACTTATTGACATAACCGGCACGTACTAGATGCAACACTTTATACGACGTACAAATACAAAATAATCCATGAATAGAGACAATAGGACATGTAAGTATAGTTATTGTTTATGGAGCTAGTCTACCAACAGATGCCATCTTTAGAAGATCGTGTTCAGAGATAATACAAAGCGTGTCGCCAATATTGGCCAGGTTGTCGTGATAGTTGTAAATGTGTGTGTTGCGCACATTTACAGCGCATGTTTATTTATGTTTACTGTTGTATGAAACCATGTTGTTTAAGCGTACAAGTGAACTTTCTCAGGTACTTTATTTGCTACCTTAGCACAAACATCTATTATTGGGAAAACCATTTCAACGCAGTGACCTGAATTTACTAAAAATCTATAAATAACTTTTTCTTTCTTATTATTTTATTTTAAAAACATAGTTAAATATTTATTTAATGTATTTTAAAACCCTATTATTTTTCATTTGTACAAGAAACTTACTTTTTTGCCTTATTTTTGGCAAAGTATTCTGACGATGATTCATGAAGTTGCGAAAATGCTCAGCTTAATGGATAATAATATATGTATATACTACACACATACATACACACACAGATTGGAAGGTAGAGAGAGAGAGAGACAGACAGGCAGACAGAGAGAGAGAGCGCGCGCAATATACAAAACATAATTTTATTACATCAAACGCGTTTCAATGAGCAAGCATCATCATCACTGAATAGAATTATTACACTTTACAAAGAGTAAAATATAAATAATTATTCATTATATTTTAATGATTGTAAATTGTAGTACTAATCACTAATGATAATGACTATGATGAACCTATTCATTGAAACGCGTTTTATGTAGTAAATGTATTGTAACTAGGTATCAGTCTAATTATTTATGCAGATTTGGCCACGGACAGTCACTTGTTTTGGAATAATTACCTTCTATAAGAATGTGGGTTTGAATTGGTTACATCACAGCAGTTGGAATTAATTAGTCGTTCTTCTGATAAAACCACTGTTAGTTGTTGACTACCTGGAAGGTCTCGACATGTTTCATTTCATGACTTCTTGTAAATTTCCGTATTTCAACATCAACACGTTGAAGCTCAGAAATGTCTTGATGTTGACTGTTATTGCGAATGACAACTGTATGTATAGTTTACGGAAGAAGGGGCGACTCTCTTAAAACGGAGAATCAACCCTTTTAAAAATATAAATCCTGTTTTAACTCAGATTAAGATCCTCCAGCTGTTTCTTGACATCTCCACCGAAGTTAAAACTTATATAAACTAGAAAGTCCTAATTGAATTCATTTTTAATGTTTCGAAAATGCTAGAACTATGGCGAAATAGTTTACTATATTTAATGTGTATGTCAATATGTATGAATAAATTTTTCGGATTACATAAACACAGATTGCTTGTGTATATGTTTAAAAATTTCATTATTGTAATTACTAATTATTATTAGTAATAACAATAGAAAAACCTTTTGTTTGATTGGTCCTTCGTTTAGAATGTTACGTTGATATTTTATTTCAAAAATTCCATTTCATCTTCCAGCCTTGAACATAAATGACTTCAATCTATATTTTGTTATAATAGACCTGTATTTGAGTTTTTACACATCAAGCATTAAGTATTTTCTCTAAAACATATACATAAACCATTAAAGTTTGTTTAAAATTTAATTTGTATTAAACTATTTCTGCCAACTAAATGTAAAATAGGCCTAAACATTCTTTCAAATTCATAAGGAATGTGTATATTAGTTTTACTTTTATTACCGTTTGGTTCCAAGAAAGTTTGGTTCCGTTACTCAACCCGGCATGTTCTATTAGTTATAGGAATTTTTAAAATTCTAAATTCATGAATCGTTACAAAAGCTGGCTTTATTATTATAACATAAACCTATCATATCTATTTACTTTCCTTAGTTCAGGTTATTTCTTATAGTTTCGAATTTTTTTTTTTTTATATTACCTTTTGATCTTGGGTATGTTGTTTTCTGTTAATAAGAACTGTATATTCTTTTCAAGATGAAAGTGTGTGATTTTTTGTTCTCATAGGACATTTATTTTCAATTTCTTTCAAAAATTTCGTTTTCTACAATCCGTTTTCAAAAATAATTATTTAAACGTCTTTAATTTTAAAAATATTCTTCTACTATATTTTAAATTTTTCTTTAGAAGTTTCTTAGCCACAGTGTCAACAACAATAACATCATATTTCATACAGCCGACAAGTTCTAACAAGCCTATTCACAGTTGTATGTTAATTCCGCACCATAACTCCATAAATCCATCGGACAACCATGCATAACATGCAATTACCATCACCATAGACAGATTCCGCCGTGGTAACATGCTCCCAATGGTCAAAGAACCCGTAATGTATGATAAACAGCCATATTATGCAACTTGGCTACCGGCTTGTTTCATGTTCATGGCAGCCTTTCTAAAGTTAGGTTAGGTTCGGTTTTGAACTTAACGGACATTTGTATCAGCCTTTAGAAAACTAACTATAAAAAGATTAGAATATATATATATATGCGCACAACTTTATTCCAACTACGTCATCATCGATGACCAACTACGTTAACCCTATTCCAATTACGTTAACTGTGCGATAAGTATGGTTTAAATAATGCAATAATTTAAGGCTTAAATGGCTGTTTTAACGTGTGATGTTTTGGGCCAGGAACTGAAACATAGTTTTTACACACCAGAAATTTTATAAATGTCGGTGTTGGAGGTATGTTAAAATTGTTTAGACTCTCAGCTTACACATTAGGCAAACAAGCATGATTACTAACAACCTATAAATGAACTTACGAATCAACAAACAATCAATTAATATCAAACACATCTTCACAAACAATAACTAAATCATATGAACCAATAAATCGTACAAATTATTCCTAAATTAAAAAAGGACCAAACTTCATACAACTGAATAATACAAAATATAAAGACACTTCGAAGCATAATAATTCGCCCTCATATAAAACCTTCAGTTAAATAGACAAATTATATATAACATATTCTCCTTACATTACTGTAAGGAAAATTATATCACTGTATTTCTTAAGACGATAACAATAAATATAATTCTCTAACATTCTGACTTGCTATTGGCTGAATATATATTTATTAATTAAATAAATATTAGCTTATTAATAATACATTTATTTTATTTTATTACGTTCATGTATTAGGGCCTATGAAATATAATTTAATAGTAAAATTTACGTATAATAAAAATAAATTAAAAATTAAATTTTAAATATGTGAAGAACAAATAATTAATAAGATATATAGTTAATTAAATCTTAGAGAGAAAATTTTACGAAAGTTCAAATTAAAATTAAGCTAAGACCAGTTCGAATGAAGGAGGAATGGTTACCTCAGCTATATGTTTGAGGAAACTATTGTTAATTGAGATTTTGAGTGCAATCTTTTAGTATTTATCTTTGGCAAATAAGCTCATGTTTATTTCTGTATTGTATAAATTGCAAACCCTTTCTAAAGAACCTTAGAATATAACAATTATCTTGGGAAAATTTAACTAGTAAAGGCTTTTTGTAAGGTTATCTTAAAAGTTATTATCGCCTTTTAAATACGTAATTTTTTATAATTTTCATTTCACAAATCAAACTATTTGAAGTTACACTTTTGTCAGCAGTCTTACGAGCACAATGATTTTTTATGTTCTTGAATCGTTTTCTGTTATAAGATCGTTAGACAGATATTAACTCTAAACGTCTCAGAGCTGTACATGATTTGAATTTACAGGACAGCGGGGCTGATTCATAACTTAATGAGTTAAAAACAATTTTCAAAGCATTAGGAGCGTTCGTTTTAACGGGTAGCTTTAGAATGACCAAAATTCAACTAACCATAAAGTACGAAACAGTTTCTTTAAATAACGATAAATTTAAACCTTAGTATTTTTAAAATAATTTAAAGGGAGTAATAAAAATTACTAAATTTAGATATTTACAGAAATATTACTTCCCATTTATTAACTTCAAGTTGTGCGGTGAAACCCTGAGGAATGGCAATACGATGCGCAACAATTTTGATCTGTCCGTGCACTTTCAATTAGTTGAAGATCGTGCACTTTTGATTAGTTGAAGACCATTCATTTTTGGTTCGTTGAACGTCGCGTAGTTTGGTTAGTTGAATGTTGCGTACGTTTTGGTTACTTGAATTTTGGTCATTTGAAGGAGCTCCGTTTTAAGAATTATGGTATTAAATAAACTATAGTTGTGTGTTTTGATTTAGGAATAATTTACACAGCTTTATATTGACAAATAGTTTGTTTAGACGCAACTATGGCAACTGTCACTTTCAAATTCCCACTAAACTCAGACAAACAAACATTTTAATAAACTTGGAAGTTTTATGTTGTAGCTAACAAGTTACTTTTACGGTAGGGTAGGGTAACTAGTTACATAAAACTAACGGTGTGAATTTCAATTAAAGTCGAATTGCTTTTTAATTACAAGACGATAATGGAATTCGGATCGATAGAAGTCATTCGGATCGCATTTCCTTGGAAGAAAGCTGTTCAGTAAAACGGTAACGATATGTTTGAGAAAGTGGCCCGTTGCCTTGGACATAGGAGCTTGACTGCTTTTTTATCGACGTTACTGAGTTTTATGAGTTTAAGAATGACTAAGCCAAGACTATAATTATTTTTTATGAGTATTTCATTAGATAATAGAGAAAAACTGATTTAATATGTTTGCTGTAAATAAACGGTGGTTTTTTTCATATTCAAAACAGAATATATAAACGGATGCCAATGTTTTTCTTTATATAACAAAAAAGTAGGTAGAACATTTTGTACTAAATTAAAATCCTAACCGACAGATTTAAAAAACTGATGTAACTTATTCATGAAAAAGTTCATGAGAATTTGAAAATTATTTGCCTTCAAATTTTTAAAGCAACAAATATTTAATATTGTAGATTTTAAAAACAAAATATGGTATTATTATAGTTTATTAATAGAATATAAGTAAACGTTCCTTGTATGAACGTAGAAAAGCAATGACCGTATTCAAAACGGTAAAATATTCGATCAATGATTACGTCAATAGCTAGCTCAAGTATCTCTAATATACAATAGCTTTATAATTACTCATTGTTTACAAAGTAGCTCAGTTTAGGCATTACATTAAATCTAATAATATAACACTGTTTACATTAATTTTCGCTACCTAAAAAAGCAACTTAAAACACCATGGAACAAATTATTGTTATTTTGACCATATTACTGTTGCACTCGTATTACAACCAATCAGCTGTCAACCAAGGGCATTAAATCATGAAACTTTTCAAGTAGGCCTAAGCTTTTTCTGAAAGAGTTTCCAAAAGTAAAATTTGGGGAAAGTGTTAGAAACAATGACCCTCGTCCAATCAATACAATACCTATTTACAAAATAAACAATATTACGAGCAAACCATTTCATGAGAATAAATCAAAGACAGACTAACAAAAGTGTGGTTCACCAGGGGCTGAGAGAGAAAAGTAAATGATCTATTTGTGCAAAATATGTACCCTCATGCCTTTACTTCTCGCTGACACAAGTTTTGAACTCTTACAACTGTAGCCTATAACTTAAAATTTATATTTGTTAGACATATTTAATTATATGAACTATCTTTATTTAAAAATTCTAACTTGAAGGTAGCACTTTATCTTAAATCTTCCCCTTAAGCATACTCGGCGTCAAAACGTAGGCTATATTGGAAGGAAATCTGTCTTAGACCCATTCCCTGAAACGGAAACGCTTTTAGGAAAGCTCTTCCCAATTCATTGTCGTCATTATTAGAACAAATTAGGATTTTCTAAAGCAAGTTATAACATACTAGTCCACACATTGAATTTACATTGAAATTACACAATTTATTTCAAGATATAATAATTTGCGAGAAATTTATTTGCCAACTCGTCTTGAAAACTCATCTGAAATTGTGTGCATTCCTTTACTATTGGTGGGAAGCAATAAACATAATGGCTAGTAAACAAATTAATTGAGTAAAAGAACGTCTTGTGAATATGTGATGAGTTGGTTAGGAAAATTCAAGTAATACCCTTTTGTTTAAATGAAGAACTTGGTACGCAAATAATACAGAAACTCTATATCTGCGCAAGAATTCATCCGAATGTCTAAACTGGAAGTATCCTAACACTTAGTAGAGCGATATTGTACCCATCTTTTACCAAAGTCAAAGTCCTCTACTGCCTAGACCCTCCTATCGCGTACTTTCTCCTAGCTTTACCTTATTAAATTCTTATATTCCTTAATAAATAACTTATTTTGTCAATGATGGTGAAATTTTAAGGCACTGCTATCTAATGACGTAAAACGACTTTTATTTTTTCAATTTTTTAGAATTGTGAATTAGTTCTCTTATATCAATCTCTAAGCAGTAGGCATTTCTGGTTGTTTGGCGGGGGGGGGGGTGGAAACAGTGAAACATGTGCTATGTGGGAAATGGAGGGAATTAAGACCACACATGGTGAGAATGTGGGGGGGGAGGGGGAAATTGCTTAGGGAATGAAAGCGAGTGTGAAAATATGAATGTTTCGAGGAGAATGTGATGTGCGAAAAATAGCGTGTTTGGGTGGGGCGAATGAGATCAGGTCGAGGAGCAGTGATTGAATGTGTTTGTAAGGAAGGGCACAGAAAGAATGTGGTGAGAAAGGAGAATGGATAGGACGGAAAGGGGTACTGCATCCGGCTACGTCTGTAAGACACGGTAAGTCCCAGCCGGTGGTGGATGGCGTAGCAAATTGTAGTGGTCCCACTACCTGCTTACGAGGAGTGGGATAGCGGGCCAGAGACTATTCCGGGCCTCGGAGTTTAATTGCCACGGGTCATGTACTCAGCCCACGGAGGTTCTTGCCTCCGGGTACATGGATTGAGGAAAGGTTTCTTGGGGGAAGTGGTTTCACAAGCTAGTGTAGACTCTGTATAAGGATCTATGAATGTATAGTTTCCGGCGAGGAGGAGAAGACGGGAATCAGGTACTCCTTGCCAATACTCATCTTCTATCATCGAATCATCTTCTTCATTTGTCATTGCCCTCGTCCTCTCTCTCTCTCTCTCTCTCTCTCTCTCTCTCTTTCTCTCTCTCTACTACGTTTGCTTCCACAAATACATGTAATAATACATCCACAAAAATCGATAGAGCAATGAATTACAGTGTTTACGACAGTGGAACAGTTTCGTATAGTTTTCAGGTATAAAATTTTAAAAAGAGCTTACAAAAAAAAATATGTAGGCAGTTCATTTTGTAGTATTACTTAATGATTTGTAGATATACTTCAATTTTTGAAAATCGTTATGAAGGATTAGTTAAAATATTAATTAATATTATTTAGCAAACACGTGAGTAAGTAATGCTAACACTCATTCATTCATCTGTATTCTGACAGTATGTTGATATTTATTTTCCTGGTTTTTGTTTTCCAGTGTACGCGGATTCTTACTTTTATGTTAGCAATAACTAATAGTTTCTAGTCTTTACATTATAAAAATTCACGCAATACGTTTCAGTTAGAGTATATTATAATAATCGTACGCAATAAAATTATGGCTTGTACGTATTATGGCTTTACGTACCTGTAAAATTCTTACTTTTTTATTTATTTAAAACTTTTTTAAAGTAATGAAAATAATATTTTTTTTATAGTTTTTAAAGTAATTATGTGTTTTTAACTATGTGAATACATTTTACAATTTTAAAAATTTTTGAACCTAAAGAAATTAGTATATTTTGTGCTTCACTGCATAAAATCTTTAAAAACATTTTTAAATCATAGTGACACATTTGGTTACTAACATCTAACTAGTAAAAACTACCTATATAACCACTGTAGAGTACAAGTTTCTACCGTTTGCTAATATTTTACATTATTTTCTCAGAAAACACAGAGGACCATGTGTGGAAGGAACTTATAGAGACTATCTGCTGCATTGGCGTCGGCTACCGCAGAATCCAGAAAGGTAAATAGGTTTTGTTGATTGTTGATGATTTTATTTCATTTTTCTTTCCTTTAATTCTAATCAATTCAAGGATAAAAGATTGCTCCACCATACCTCAGTTTTTTTAAAACAATTTTACAACTAAAATACTAAAAAAACATTAAAAATACAACTGTATTATTTTGTCTTGTGTAGGCCTATATTTTTGCTTTTTCAACCCGGATGCAATGATTTTTCTCCAACTCTCCACTCTCCATTTTAAAAGTGTTGAGAAACACTGTTATTGTGGGTAATTTTCAGCTGTATTGATAAAATTATTTGGTACAAAGCTGTTAAATTGATTTAAATAAATTATTTATTGAATGAAATTAAATATGGACCTACAGCATTCAACACATGTAGGGATGCAGGCCTATACATTAGGAATCGTAAATCATACAACTTAAAACTCAGTTCACGAGTTTCAACACTATTTAATATATTCAACCTGATTTAACATCAGTACAACGTTAATAAAACTCTGAGATTGATGCGTTATTGGTAAAATGACTATATATATAGTGATTAGAATGGACACACCACCTCCAGGTTTAAAGCATAAAAGTGAGTCATGGTAACGTGTATTTAGGGTAGTTTATCCGCACCCTGTTTTCAACCAAGACCACAGAATGTATTACCCGTTCTCAGATTATTTTCAATGGAACAATATTTTTTTAAACTTTTTCAAACTTGTAATTCCAAATTTCGCTATAATTATGTAGAAATATTCGTTATAATTATATAAGAGCTCACATAGTACAATACTTAATAAGATTTCATACAAGCTAATATCATTATCATAAGCTTTACAATCTTCAAAAGATACCGACCTAATTTTAACTTTAAAGTGTTTTTAAACCATTTTTTTATAACCTCACTTATCATTAGTTAATTATTCCAAACTCTAAACTTGATTCAAAAGTTTGTCACTATTAAAACATATTTAGTATATGTTCTTCACTTGTTTACATTTAGTACAGTCTTTATAATTGTTTTTTAATTAGTTTTTCATATCTTTTTGATTTGTGTTATATTTTCTTTATTTATAGAAAAAAGTGTTGTTTCAATATGATATTTTATTTATATGCTGGAATCACTCTTGTGAGTTCTATTAGTTTCTGCGTCGAAACTACGATGATAAAACTATGTCAAAACGTTTTTCTATAAAACATTAAGCTGTAGTTTTTAATATAAAAGAGAAAAAATGATTTAACTATAAGAAAAGATGATATATATATATATATATCACTGTATATACACTGTACATATATATATATGTGTGTGTGTGTGTGTGTGTGTGTGTGTGTGTGTGTGTGAATGCGCGCGCGCGCGTGCGCGTGTATGGTGAATTATATATAGTGATATGTTTTATAGTAATATAGTTAATGAATAAAAATTTTTCAAATACAAGAATAACATAAAATAAAAAACTATTCTTGTATTTGAAACATTTTTAATCATTAATTATATATATATATATATATATATATATATATATATATATATATAATATTTTTTCAATATTTAGTTAAATTAAATAAGTAATTATACATTGTATTGTGATATCCTATATATAGAACTTATATCTAGCCTTGTGGCCATTCTTAGTGATAAATGAGCAAAACATTATACTAAAAGACAAAATTAATTACATTTACTGGTTTTTCTATTTATTATTTTTAATTGATTTATAAAATAAAGTATTCTTCATATTACACTCACTTAGTTTAAATTTGGTGAAATAAAACGACTGGTTTGATTGTCAAGTGTTGTAATTTATTTATTTAGCGGAGGTTTTCTGTAACATTCGTTACCGTCATCACATCTATACATATTAATGTTGATACAAGTAGAATTATTCAATAGCTATAAACTATTATAAATAATATAATACAATTTACCTTTTAGGCCTACTAATGACAAGGTCATACACACAATACAATAAAATACTCAAATCGAGTTCTTGTCATTCTATACGCCATAATAACATACGGAATTAATACAAGTAAAAATGAAACGTATTATTTACTGAAACATTATTGTCTAAAAAAAACTTATTTTATAACCAAAAACATTTAAACTATAAAAAACAACGACATAGAATTTCAAATATTGTACTAATTAACGCTATAATTTTTCAATTTAGCCAAATTTTAATTTTTCAATTAGTAAATTAAACATTGTTAAATATGCAATAGCAATAAACAGAACAATGTTTAATTACAAAACCAACATATATAACAAGTGATTGAAAGATAAATAGTTTGTAGCCTATATATGTTATACAATAAATACCTTTCAATTTTACTTGCATTAATATCGTATTTTAGTATGCCGAATGAAATGACTAAAACTTGATTCGTGTATTACCTTGTCAGGTAAATTATATTATATTATTAAGTATAGTTTATAGCTATTGGTTAATTGCATTTGTTTCAGCATTAATTATTATTCATATGTACAGACCTGATGATGGTAACGAATCTGTTACAGAAACGTCGCCGCTAAATAAATAAACTACAATATTACACTTTAATATTACTTGCGACCAGACTTATTGTTACTTAATTTATTTTTATTTGTTACACAATTTAACAACCTCTAGTGTAATAAGTAATTAACAACCAGCTCGTCATGAACAGCAACAAGATTTTCGATATTTAAATTACAATGCTTAACTCGCAAACCAGTCGTTTTATTTCTACTAAATTAAATAAACTATTTAGTTGAGAATTAGGCTCTATTTCTTTATTTTATTTTAAAAATAATATCCATTACAATTCCGGCTCAAGTTTTATTATTTTAGACGTACACAAATTTTATAAATTACCATAATTATGTTCTCTCGTCGTGTGCTTGTATCTCATAGTATACGAGACATCCAGACACCCACGTGTTATTGTTGTATTTCATTTAAGCAGAAAACGTTTTGTTGAGAGGTTTGAGAAACTGACGAGGCCAAACGCTATATCAATCAACAAATGGCAAGTTATCATAAAGATTGTTATCACACAGAAAACTTTCAACGTTGACTGTACATAATGAAACCTGCATCGACAACTTAATTGAGCCCAGTGATTTATCCACCAGACATGCATATTAATCGAGAACCTACGGTTTGTATTTATGGTTTAAATTTACTGCTCTGAAGTTGGTTTTATATATCTGTCAAAATTAATACACCAATTGGTTAAAACAGCAGTTGAAGGTTTCTTGTAAATATTTATAAGATAACTCTGATGTCGTTTCAAGTATTTATAATTAATTTGGTTTTACCAGTCAAGTCGTCTTGATTAATTTCCACCCAGTTAGTTAATTATCCGTAGCAAACTAATGTTAATTAGATAAACAAGTGATCGAATTTTGCTCACGGTGCTACTTAAAGTTGAAAATGACAAAAAATATCAGTATAAGATATAGAGAATACACTTTTTTAGATTTACTGTTGTGTGTTAACGTGAGTGTTTAAATATCGTAGAGTTTTTGTAAGTGGCTTATCTTTGTTGAAAATCTTTACAATTTAGTTTAAAATTGGTCTTTTCACTTGCTTAGTTTTACAAATGCTTTAGTAACCAAAATTAATTTACAAAGGGCTTTGGCTCTTTAGGATTGAGATTTGTATTCTAAATTCACTAAAGGATACAGAAATAACTCTACTCAAGTTAAATTACAACTAGACTCGATCCCAGAAACATTAACTTATGTATGTTATAACTGACCTTTAAGACTTTTGTTATATTACTGTAGAATTCAGATATATCAAAAACAGGTGACTTGATGGAAGGGTGAAAATATGTTTCAAAATTTCCCCTAATGGCAAATTATTATTATTATTTTTTTTTTTTTGTAGTTTTAGACCAATTAGTCAGTATTAATATTATCGCCTAAGAATCATAGAAAAAGATAAAAAATTAGGATGCACACCTTTGGTGAAAGATTTTGAGATCATGCCATCATGTGTGTAAGGGCGAGTATCTGAAGATCTATTTTATATCGGGGTCATATTAAGGTATCTATCCGTAAAACCCTTAGTAAAACAAATTAATAGGAAATGGAATTAGGTAAACGAAGGAAATAATAATCAACAAGGGGGAATACGGCATGACGGGGAAATAACCTAACTAAAATCCATTCGCCACCAGGGGAGGTACATAGATGCCTACCCATCTCTCATTGTAAGAAATTAATAATTTACAGAGTCAGCAAGAAGCTATTCGCTGATGTCATCGGAACAAATTTGAGTTTGCTTTAATATCGTTTTGGGTATGTAATAATACTGTTGTACAAATTAAATACGTTTAATCATAAAACATAACAACAGCAGAATTAGGAATATCCCTTTATATTGTTTAACTCTACAGCAAACTCTCAGTAATCCGGCAGATATGGGGCTGCAATAATGCCGGATTACTGGAGGGTCCATTAAAACACAATGTACATTGAACAATATTTCTGTGTATTGCCAAAAAATAAAGAAAACAGGAAAATATTCTGTACTTGAGAATATAAAACGAAAATGAATATACTGGCCTGTGCTTTACAATAAAAGGTTACCTTATCTTTAACAGTACAAACAAAAATTTAAAAGAGTTTTCGCCTACACACGTCATTTTACACTTGCACTTCAATAAAATTTAGTGTACATACACACTGCAGCAACAATCGGCTCTAAATCGTTTATATATCACGAGCTACACAACTAGAACCAGACGGTGTGTTACTCAGTCACTGGTATCGACATGCAGTGAAAAATATATAAGTTATGTTACATATTGATTATGTTACCCCTTCCGTCCTTGACGAAAACGCCGGATTATTGGAATGGGCGGATAAGCGAAGGGCCGGATTATAGAGAGATTACTGTATTTGTTCTACGACAACGTCTGGATTATGGCAAGAAACTTCTTCTCATCTCCTATGAAGAGTTGATCTACTTCAGGTATGTAAACCTGCAGGACGTTGGCATTATTTTCCCAATTCTCAGTCTACGGGATCTTCCCATAGTTCTACGCAATTCTATCTACCCTTCCTTATTACTTTTTTAAGTGGATGTGTAACGGGGTATACACTTCTCTATGGCTCCAATAGAGAGCAGGTCTACTTCAGATACTAAAACTTGCACGTGTGATACCATAACTTCCGCTTCTCCCAGCACGACCCTTTATTTATGACGTTTCATTTATGACCCTTCCTTAGTTCTACCTAGTTTATTCTTATTTTTTTAATGGAATTGTTACAGGTTCGCAGGTTTACTTCGTGTGCGTGACTAACCACAGATGAGGCTAAAATACCTTTTCTAAATCTTGTACCAAGGCGTTTTATATCTCTACCTGAATCATATATTTATTATTAACTCTTTCCAATCCTCAGTACGCAACAATACTCTTACTGGCAGGTCGCTTTAAAACTAGGAAGAAACTAAGTAAACTTTCCCGTATTAACTAAGCTAAAATCTCTTCCCGTCTTCCGCGCGTTACAAAGTTCAAGGTGCATCGTTCGTCACATTTAATCGAGAGAAATATAAATTATCTTTAAAATAATTTAGATTTTACACCGACATCGACGTTGAAGTTTATTTATAGTTATAAATCAATCATGAATTATAAAACATGACTTGTGTCTAGCAATCGAAGGACGGGTTTACTTACCGCTTAATAAAACCTGAGGCGAATAATGAGGGGAGTTGGTTGAGATCTAACAGTATCTCCGACGGCTAATCAAGTTGATTTATACACGTATGTGAGATGCATCAACGTTTAGGTTATATTGTAGAACCATATAATGAGAAATTTTATACTTAATAAAAAAAAACATAAAACTAAGGGTTCTATTTCCAGTTACATGAAATGTAACTGTATTGTTCGACATTGTTTATATTACTTTTTTTAATAATTATATTTAAAAACTTTTAATTGCCAGATTTTTAAAAAATAAAGAAATTATTCCACACTTAGTTATTTAATGATCCTCATAACAAAATATCGTACATTTAAATCCTCATTTTAAATGTACATTTAAAAAACAGTAGAATACACTGTATTTTATATAATACTGGCTAAGTCAATAGCTATAATATTGAAGTTTACAATTGTATATATAATATAGATGTTTTTAAATATTAAATAAAAATATTATTTTAAAATTTATAAATTATTAAAATATAGAAAAACAACATGTACATTATACCTGGTGGCTTAGGGTCACTTAAAGGTAATAATAATTGAACACCCGTTACGATTCGAATTAGGAATCTTCTTCAAAACTAAAAATGTATTTATTTTATTATCTTTAAAACAAGACATAAATTTACATACGTAAAAACTATAAGGAACACATTTTACAAAATTACTGACATTATATCATAAAATAAAAACCACATATCACAAAGTTCAAAACAAAAATAATCAAGTCAAATATCAGTAGTACGTCACTTACTATTGTACTATAATGACCTGCTTGTATTTGAGCACACATACAGAGCGCAAATCAACTGTCAACGAAATATATCATGAAAGATGTAAAATTGTAAAATATTATCTTTTTAATAAGAGTCCAGCGTTACTGAGGAGGGGGTGTCGTTTTGTTATGATTACAAGATAACTGATTCAAATCAAGAAACAATGACAAAAAGTAAATTATATTGAAAAATTACATGACAATAATGATGCAAAAGTGCGTATGTATATCTCTTTTGGGACCTCTGGAAGAATTAAATATTTTTAGTTGTGTAAAATTTCTAAATTTTCTTCGGTCTTAATTTTTGTAAAGCTAAAGACGTTCATCTTGGTGGGATGTGGGTTTGACAGAACGCTATTTTTAACGAAACGGAGATGAAGAAATATTATGTTATTGATTATTACATAATATTTTAATATAGATTCTCCAAACGTGGTAGATCTTTGCAGGTAGTAAAAATGTCGTATATTTTCTGGCTTACATTTTAATGCTACTCCAATTCAATTAATATAAAATGTTGAACAGTTATTATTATTTGGTTAGGGCGAAATGACATTATATACATCATATTTGATTGTACCTATGAAATGATAAAAAGTAAGACTGATATTTTACCAAATAAATATTATGTTACAAACACTTAAAAAAGTATCACATAAAAACAAAATTCCAAAAAATATTGAATTCCTACCATTTAAGTTTAAAATTTATTTACATTAAACTATAACCAAATTGAAAGATAACCTATATGTAGTCATTACCTACATCTGCAATACTGGTTTGTATCTTAATGACGATTAACCAAAAGGAGCATGTAGTAATTAGGTCTTAAAAGATTAATATGTTCCGGATTAGAAACCAAACAAAAGACCATTAGCCTGCACACAATGACACATAAAATACAAGCATTTAAATAAATATGGCAGTAAAATTGTTACAGTATCGTACCTAGCGCTGTTGATATCATTTACCTTCACTACTGGTCAGCAAATATAGCATAACTATTGTTTAAAACCAATTTGTTATTGACACATTATGTTACACAAATAATAAGACATTCATTTTCGAAATGTACATTATTATTATTATTACATTAGAATTATATACAAACATTTAAAATAATTTAGATAAACCACAACTATTTTCTTTTTGTGATGTACGTTTCACCATTGAACTGATTCTAACAATAGTTTTTCTTTTATGTATTTAAATAGTAGCCTACGATTGATTAAGCTTACACAAAGTCAAGGCGTTCAGAAACTATACGTGTATCAGAAATCGGACTGGCAAAAATTATTTTTAATTCTCAAAGTTTTGAGAAAATACGGAAGATTTGAGGTTTTGGGATATTATTTTACTTTAATAAACAACTATTATAAAGTTCTTAATTTCAATTATTTTTTTAATTATAAGTTTTTGAGACATTCTGTGGATCCGTGCATGTGCTTTTGCGCATTGGTGTTTCTTTCCCTTTCAGTTCAATTTCTTTTGCAAATGTGTTAGAGTAATATCTTTTTAGTTTCCATATTTTTTTACCAATACTATAACATATAAGCAGATACTTTAAATTAAGGCTTGTTTTTTTTGGAGAAATTAAGAAAACAATTACTGCATAAATATCACATAGAACAAATAAATGTGGTTTTCAAAATCTCACAAATATGCAAAAGCAATTTTTTGGAAAAGATATTTTAATTGTCTGATCAAAGTTTTTGTATATCTATATTTAACTCTTTTTAGAATAAAACCATAACTCATATATATTATACGTATATGACATCAGGGATAGTAAATAAGATGTTTTTTCATACTTAACATACTTTCATTTTTTAACAATTTACAGTATCTGTACGTATGTTTGAACAGCTTATCTTATCAGTAGTTTCGTAAGACACCAGTTTAAATTTTGTACTGAATGAAACACTTTAAACAGTGTGATTTCATTATTCTTGAATTCTTATAGTTTTACAAGAACTATTATTTTAGTTCATTGTTACTTAGTATCAACTTTTACAACTGTTAGTAACAAATATTATGGGTTAAATAAAGGATGTAAAGTAAATAAAAATATAATTCTTACTTTCAATGTTTTTTTTTTTTAATCATTTATTGACTTTGATACTCTTTAAGGTATGGATTACTTCCTTTAAAAAACTTTTCTCATCACCAAAGAGCTCATGTTTTGGTGCAAAACTAAATAACTTCGCAGCTAACTAAATAAATGCTGCGTTTTCATTTATTTTTAATCTTACACAAAAGGAGTATTTTTTTATTTAAGGAATCAGACTCATACCAAAATGGTTGACTGATTTTTTTCTAAATTTTAAGGCATTTTTTCAATTTTTCAAATGTAAAATAAAACTTGCAGTTTTTGTGTTGTCATCTTCAGGTTTTTATAAAAATTACACTTGTTTGTTTTATCTTGGCAAAAACCACTACTTACTGATTTATTCAGCAGACGCGTTTTATGTTAGGTCGGTGCTTTTTCAATGCTGTGAATTACTGACAAGACTGTTGCTGAGGTGTGTTGTGTTTGGGTGAGTCTGTGGCAAACACAAGACACCGGAGCAACCGTCTTGTCAGTAATTCACAGCATTGAAAAAGCGCCGACCTAACACAAAACGCGTCTGCTGAATAAATCAGTAAGTAGTGGTTTTTTGCCAAGATCATATAAAATAAAAGATTTCTCAGTAAAAAACATAAAATGAGCAAAATTAATTCATTGCAAACTTGCAAATTTTAGATTGCAGGGAATTCTAAAATGTTGACTAAAATAGCGAATAAAGCAAGGGACCTATTTCACTAAAAACCTGCAAAGTTCTGACTGCAGGGATTTCTAAAATTTTAACTAAAATAGGGAATAAATCGTGCTAATTATGTCACTGAAAACCCGCAAAGTTAAGATGGAATTGACTTTTAAAATGTTTTCTAAAATAGTGTTTAATTTCTTAATAATAAGTTCTTAATGGAGGAACTTATAAATTGCTAAATAAAATAGCGATTAAAGAAACGAAATTATTTCAGTTCAAAGAGCATTTTGTTGTGAACCGACAAGTTTGTAATAATTGTTGGACTGCAGAAATGCAATGAATCCTTTTAAAAAAACCTATTATTACAATTTAATCTTAAAACAATTTGAATTTTAAATATGGCTAAAGGATTGGCATGTGACTGATGAAGTATTTCTAAACCAAATCAACGTGTTTATTATTTTGCTGTTCTACTTAAAAAGAGAAAAATTTAAATCTAAGGTAATCTCTTAGAAACTGTTGGTTTTATTGTCTCGTAGGCTTGTAAAACTATCCTATATTTATAAATAATATTCGAGCTGGCTTGTGAGTGATCTGATTTTCACTTTTGTTTTTACTTTTGCTAAAACTTTAAAGGTTATGTGTAATATATATATATATATATATATATATATATATATATATATATATATATATATATATATATATATATATATATATTATAACATAATTTTTATTAAACGCAACGGGGTTTTACTATTTAATAAATTGAATTTTTTATTTAAAACAAATAAAACTACTCACTCAGGAACAATTCAAAACTTTATTATAACATTTCTTTTTCAACATTTAAAACAATAACACAAAACAAAATTTTACAACTTAACAATTTTTAACAAAATATACTAACTCTTATTTTCTTTAAATTTGAGTTACAAGGTTTTTATACCCTTGGCTAGTTTAAGATCTCTTGATATCTCGGGGTTATAGTATGGGCTATATTAACTCTTTGTTAATTAAATAAATTTTGAACAAACAATATTAAATTTTGAAATAAGTTTAATAAATATTTTCCTGATGGAAAAACTTAAATTTTGAATTTGCAAAAAGGCTAAACAATTTGAACTGGATTATTTCTTATTACTTACTATTAATTAACTACAAGATATCCTAATGTACAATTATAAACTTCTCTATTATCTTAAAAGTCCACTAAAGTTTATTTTTTTATATAGCGCTAGGTACTTAACTTATCAAATAACGGCGAAAGGCTGCTTGCTCACACGTAGAATTCCGTTGTCTTTAAATTTCACTTTTTACACACTTAAATCCGTTTTAGTTCTTTCAAATTATATTTTCACTGTATTAACTCTTTCAATTTTCTTATTCCTGTTTAATCTGGCCAAGTTTACTCACAAAACTGTATAATTTAGACGAACTCTTTCCAAATAAATAGAATTTTGACTGGTCCTCGCTGGTCCGGTCTTGTAGCGTCACCCACGCTATCTCTCACTCTACTACTCCGCGTCCTTCGATTTCTAAAATTGTTTAAAATATGGCCGCCTTTCTTCTTAAAAAAACACATATGGGTTATAATTTAGTTCGATTTCTTTCCACTAGACTTTCACACATGTTTTTACAGCTGTTAATGTCAACGAACTATTTTCACCAGTTTTAATCTTGTTAACTTTGGTTGAAACTTACTGTTTTAATTTTCCGATCCTTAATAAAGTTTCCAGTGTTTATTTTATTAATATTATTAGTGTGTGAAGTGTCTTTGTGTTTTACTTTTGTGATATTTCCGAATTGTGTGTGTTTTGAGTGGATTCAAAGAACATAACCTTTCAATTTTCTTTTGTTTACAAACGTGTTCACTTTCTCCTTCAAGTAATTACTTAGGCCCTATGTTACTACAGTTTACAAATTTGTTTACACATAACCATTATTAGATTATCTTATTTTAATTTATGTGTTAGGTTATTTGATATAACAAATTTCCTAATACATTTCCAGTTCAAAAACCTTGTTTACAATTCTATGCTTTTACCTAAATTTAGTTTTCATTTAACCTAACCAATATCTTAATGAATTTCTTTCTAAATTTTGAGTGAGTTATTTCTCATCTATTTTCCAATTCTTAAATAATATTATATAGCCCATTCTATAAATGTTACAATGTCCCCTAATTTAATTTAAATAAAAAAAAATATTACTAATATCTACATTACACATTCTTTACATTCTACAAGCTTATTTAAATATACATATTTTTTTTTTTTTAATTAAATTTAAATTAACATTTATACTTTAAATTTTCCATTTATACTTAATTCCTACGACACAATTTTATCTTAATTCTTTAACAATCAAATACTGAGCTGAACACTTCAAGCTACATATTACTTAACATATCTTTTAACAACACAATATACTTATAACTAACATTCAATCAACAATTCTTTAACAATTCTAACATTAAATCATGTTCTGGTATTTTTTTTTTTTTTTTTTTTTTTTTTTTTTTTTTTTTTATTACAATTGGAAACCTTCCAATTATAAGTCTGATTCAATATTTATTTAACATAATATATATTCTCTGATACCATGTCTTTAAATCCCAGCCTATCCGAGTCATAGTCTGTCTAGATTTGGTCAAATTGGTTATAACATTTCTCTTTCCCTTATTTCTGTTTATTCCTTGTTTATTATTCATCTCATATTTATTTTGCTTTTAGCTTCATCTAACTCTCAGTTCTAAGTTAGTATTTTATCTCCCCTTCCAATCTCACATCCAGTTCAATTATTTTCTTATATCATATCAGTTTATTTTGTATGAAGTTTAACATCTAATATTTTTAAAGGTTGCAATTTCATATCCTCTATTTGATCATATCTATAGTTCCTTCGATTACACTATCCCTATATCAACGAATATAAATTTTGTTTTAATACTTATTTATCAACGCAGATTCTCCCTTACAATACGACGAAGTTTAAATACACAATTACCATATTTTTATTACAACGATGCTTTAATATTTATTATCATAGATTCATATTTCTTTTATAATATATAATATATACGACGAAGTTCCATTATTTATCAACGCAGATTCTCCCTTACAATACGACGAAGTTTAAATATACATAATTTTATCTTTATTCATTATTCGACGAAGTTCCTAATAAATTATCATAGATATAGTTACCATCCCTTACAACGTATCTCCTGCTAACGTTTTCATATACACATAATCACCTAGAGTTTATTCATATTGCTTCCTTTACCTATATTTAATATCTCCCTTCCTATTTTATTTTGTCCCTTTTGAGTTTATCTCCCTTGCATCATGGTACTTTTTTAGTTCCGTTGAATGGAACATCCCCTTATTTATATCATATTTATCATCCCATAGTTCGAATGTCGATTGTCCTAACTTTTTGTGTATTCTATATGGCCCACTATAAATATTAAATAATTTCCCCATTTCTCCCTCTATGCCTTTTGCCTGCCAGTTTTCTTTTACTAACACTAAATCATTTAAATTAAATGTGAAAAGCTTATGATTTCTATTGAAATTTTGTGCCCTAAGGTCTGCCTTTTTTTTCATTCTCCCTCTTGCCAAATCTATTACTAGTTGGGTATTAACGCTTTGTTCGTTTGAATTTTGAATTTTGATATACTTATGCCAAAATCTCTCATCTATTTTTCCTAACTGTAACTGATTAGGTGTGAACCCTGTGGTCTCATGTGGTACTTCATTCAACATCTCATTTATTACATGTATAAACTTTGCCCATTGTTTATGGTTCCCATGGCAATAGGTGCGAAGACATCTCATTATCTCCCTGTTTACCCTTTCTACTATATTGCTTTGAGGTCGCCTAATTGGTGAAAATATTTGTTTGATCCCTTTATTTTCTAAAAATGTTGACCATCTTTTACTTGTGAACTGAGTTCCATGGTCTGTTTGTGCCCTTTTTACCTGTCCATATTTTTCTAAATAATCTTCTACACATCTAATAGCTGTAGCAGTATTTGCTTTCTTTATTTTATAAATTTTTATAAATTTAGTAAAAATATCCAAAATAACCAAAATATATTTAAATCCCTCACTTTTATGAAATGGTCCACAAAAGTCAATAGATAGTTGCTCTTTAGGCCCTTCTACCTTGATTCCTTTCATCACCCCATAACAAGTTTGATTTGTGTGTTTCACCCTCTGACAAATGTCACAGTATTTTAAAAGGTATTTAATCTCCTTATACATCTTTTTCCATGTGAATATTTCATTTATTATACTATAGCAATTCTTGGCCCCTACATGCATATAGTACTCATGGCATGATATCACTAATACATTTATTAACTCTCTGGGTACTATTATTTTCCAACTTGTTTTACAATTTTTATATAGTATGTTATTTTCAATTTTGAATTTCGAATTGTATTCCTGGACATTTTCAATAATATTTCTTAATTCTAAATCACCCCACTGAAGCTCATTAAGTTTTGTCAATTTTGTCACTACTTCCCTACTTATTACTCTTTCCATTAAATTGATACTAAACTTATTTTGATTCTCTATATGTTTTGGCTCTATCTTATCCCATGGGTTACGACTTAATATGTCTGCCACCACATTCTCCTTCCCTTTACAATACTCAATCTCAAAATCATATTCCTGCATGAGCAATATCCAACGATATAGTCTTGAATTTAATATTCTACAAGTCTTTATGAAAGTCAAAGCCTGGTGGTCAGTTTGTATTATTACTTTTCTCCCCAGTATAACCTGTCTAGCCTTCTGTAGACAAAACAACACAGCCAATAATTCTTTTTCAGTCGTATAATATCGTATCTCACTACCTTTTAGGGTTCGGCTCATAAACATAATTGCCTGTTTCTGTCCAGTCTCTGTTACCTGGTACAGATGCCCCCCAATAGCATATTCGCTTGCATCTGTCTGTAAATAAAACGTTTTTGAATAATCAGGGTGTTTTAGTACGTTGGTATCTATAAATGCTTCCTTTAATTTTCTAAAATTTTGTTCCTCTAAATCTGTCCAATTAAATTTTGTTTCATGTCTCAAAAGTTTCAGGAGTGGCTCTACTAATTTCGAATAGTGGTCTACAAACTTGTTGTAATAATTGGCAAGGCCTATAAACCCTTTTAATTGCTTAACGTTCTTTGGTGTGGGGAATTCCATTACAGCCTTAATTTTGTCCTTATCTATCTCTATTCCCTCAGTTGTCAACCTATAACCTAAAAATGCTATGTTTTCTTTACAAAACTCAGTTTTTGATAATTTAATTTTGATATTATTTTCCCTAAATGTCATAAATAATTTTTTTAAATGGTTTTTATGTTCTTCAAAACTCTGTGACATACATACAATGTCGTCTACATATACTAAAGTGAATGGTTCTAATTCATTTCCCATTATTCTACCCATAGCTCTTGCTAAAGCTGCTAATGATGTTTTTAGCCCATAAGGTGTCACAATGAAATGATATGTCTTGCCATTATACTGAAAAGCTGTGAATTTTCTGGATTCTGGCTCCAACTCCACCTGCCAAAAACTATTCGTGAGGTCCATAGAACTCAGGTATTTTACCTTTCTTGCCTTATGTAATATTTCATTAATACCCTGGTAACACTCGTAATCTGGTATTATGATTTCGTTCAGTTTCCTTGCGTCCAGGCACAATCTTATTTCTCCATTACTTTTTATGACAGGAATAATAGGGTTAATATAAGGGCTATTACTTTTTTCTATAATTTTCATCTCCAACATTTTGTCAATTTCTCTTTGTACCGCTTCTTGATACTTTGTGGGCACAGGATAGTTTCTTTGATAAAATGGTAAATCTGTTCTTACTTTTATCTCATGTCTATATCCTTTACACACTCCAGGCCTATCTGAAAATACATCCTTATATTGCTTTATTATCTCTACCAACTCCAGTTTTTGCCTATCTGTTACACGGTCATCTCCGATACTTTCCATAATATCTCTATCACTAATTTCCCCTTCTGTTTCATTTTGTTTCTCATAATTTTGGTCCCCCTGTCCTAAGTTATCTAAATTTTTCCATTCCTCATCAATTTGATCGAACTCGTTAATTACATTATCTTCCCTTTCTAAATTTTGTACCTCGTTATTATTAAATCTTTCGTCATCATTTTCACCCTCCGTTTCTTTCATATCTATTTTAATATAGTTTTCCAAATATTTCAATTTTATACTCCACTCCTCACAACTTATATCAGCCTTTGTATTTTTTAATATATCCATCCCTATGATCATTTCTCTCAATAGGCCTGGTATGATGAAACATTGAAATGGGTAATCAATCCCACCTAATCTTCCCATTATCAGAACAATTTTATTTATTTTTTTACTCTTTTTATTCGTTGCTGTCCTAATGTTCATTGCTCTGATTGGCAACGTTTCTA
The DNA here is from genome assembly GCA_036971475.1 of Prosapia bicincta. NCBI lineage: Eukaryota > Metazoa > Arthropoda > Insecta > Hemiptera > Cercopidae > Prosapia > Prosapia bicincta. Next base: position 309,379,738 of record JBAIZL010000002.1, read on the forward strand.
CTCTTCCTAGTTTTCCCTTATTTATACTATACCATTTTTCCTGAATACATGTAATATTACTACCTGTATCTATTAAAGCTGTAACCCTAACCTGTTTAAATTCTATCTCTATTTCTGGGCTCATATATATTTTGTTTTGCTCTAAATTCAAATTTCGCTCCTTCCCCTCACTTTCCAAAAATTCCCTATCTATTAATACGTTGTTAATTATTCCTAACCCCAAATCCGTATTTTCATTAAATTGATTGTTACCCTTATTCTTGTCACAATTAATATTTCCGAGGCTCTTTAGCACTGGCTTTCTCTCTTCAGCATCCCCTGTAGTGTTCCCATGATGCAAAGAGGTATCACCAGTGCCCTCTAGTTTTCCGAGGTCCCCTGGTCTCCCTCACATCTTCCACTGGTCGATTCCTTGTGTCGTACCTGTATGCTATTTACATCCTTATTAGGCCTATCTCGGCTTCCTATATTCCTTGGATCATCTCTGTGACCCCTGTACCCTATCTCCCTGTTTTCTCGATTATTTTCCTGCCCTTGTCTTGGTTCAACATTCCCCCTCATATGATTATCTATTCTTCTGTTAAAAAACTGGACATATGGCCGCCCTTCATTCCTATATTCATTCCTTCTATACAATTCTCCTGGTCCTGGAAATCTTCTATTTCCCTGCTGTCTCATCCCTTCCTCACCCCTTCTGGGTGGAAATCTATTTCCATTCTGTTCCTCTCTAGGGGTAGGCCTATTCCATGGTCCCCTGTTTCTCTGTCTTATTTCCTTATTTCTTTCCTCTATATCCTCCTCATTCAGCATCCTTTCCATCTCTCGGATCGTTTTTATATTTTGTACTCTTCTTGACAACTGTATCCTTTCATTAAAATGCCGGCTTAATCTCCGGACTATCTCTTCCTCATTTTGCGGTGGTGTCATGTTCTTTAAAACTATGACTCTTTCTATGAAATAATCTGCTCTGGCTCTTCCATTTCCCTCTATATACCTTTCATTTTCTATTCTCTCTTTAATGCCTTCCTGTATTTCTTTGGCCCAGTATCTTTCTATAAACCTATCTTGTAAATCCGCGAAATTTTGCACCTCCTCTCTGATTGATTCCCACCATCTAGCCGCTCCTACTTCCAAAGCTCTATCTATGATTCCTCTCCATTCATTTTCAAACCTTTCCCCTGTCCTACATTCAAATTTTCTCTCCACATACCTATCCAGTCTTTTTAGGAACTCCATAGGGTTACCATTCCTCCCATTAAATTTGGGCATCTCCTCCTGATTCCCGCAAGACACCTGTATGATCCTTAGACCTTCTCCTCCTTTACTTTCTTCCACCTTCTTTTCTATCTTTTCCATTCTCTGGGTCAATTCCCCTTGTTTCTCATTATTCCTCCTTCCTTCTGTTTCCAATCGGTCAATTCTATCATTATTATTGTTTTTCTCAATCGCTATCTCCCTATTTAAAACTCTTAACCCTTCCCTGTTCTGTATTGTTATATTTTCTACCTTCTCTATCTCTTTCTTATTTATTTCTGTCACATCAGCTATTATTCCTTTTGTTTCCTCAAATTTCTCCTTAATCTTCTCCTCTAAGTCTCTTCTCATAACTCCTATTTCAGCATTATTCTCTGTTCTCAACTGTTCCCTCATGTCCTCCATCATTTTCCTATTTTCCTCCCGTATTTCATCTTTTATTACTTTTAGATCCTCCTTCATCTCTCTTTTTACTTCGTTTATATTTTCCTCTAAATCTTTTTTTATTTCTTTCATATCCTCCCTCATATCCTTCATTTCCCCTTTTATTTCATCTATCTTATCTAATTTTCTATTTATATTTTCATTATTTTTATCTAATTTTCTATTCATATTCTCACTCATTTCTTTTAATAAGTTTTGGTTGCTTTCGAACAATTTTTTTATCCAGTCATCATTATTTCTACTTCCACTTTCACTACCCCTTCGTTCCTGTTCAATTTCTACAAGTGGTAGTCCCCTAGCTTCATCTACCTCCATGTTTGGTATTGGCATATCTGTGCCTTCCATTTCTTTCATTTCCAAATTTGTCCCTTTTTCCTGGTCCCCTACAACTACCAGCTCGCCTATAATATTTTCCTCCCTGTTTTCGATCCCCTCCTGAAAACTAACAAATCTCCCCTGAGCAGCCCCTTCTGTTTCTATCGCCCTTTTCCGCCTACTCTTTTCTAATTGTTCCCCTTTTTCTGTTTTTTTAGCTTTTTCTCTCCGCAAATTGTATAATTCCCTCTCATCAGACATATTTTTTCTTTTTTTTTTTTTAACTGTAAGTAACTTATTATACAAAATTAAACAATTTTTATATATACTATAAACCTAGCCTTGACTATTCAACTCAGTGTTTGGTTTTACAAAATTTTTCTAAATCTATTTCCAGTTCAAATGTTTTTCATATAAAAAGTTCTAAATTAATTTTGATTCAAAATCTCTCTAAATAAATTTTATCGAGCCCCCACGTTGTTGCGCCAATTATAACATAATTTTTAAAGAGACACAATACAATATAATTATGTTTTACTATTTAATAAATTGAATTTTTTATTTAAAACAAATAAAACTACTCACTCAGGAACAATTCAAAACTTTATTATAACATTTCTTTTTCAACATTTAAAACAATAACACAAAACAAAATTTTACAACTTAACAATTTTTAACAAAATATACTAACTCTTATTTTCTTTAAATTTGAGTTACAAGGTTTTTATACCCTTGGCTAGTTTAAGATCTCTTGATATCTCGGGGTTATAGTATGGGCTATATTAACTCTTTGTTAATTAAATAAATTTTGAACAAACAATATTAAATTTTGAAATAAGTTTAATAAATATTTTCCTGATGGAAAAACTTAAATTTTGAATTTGCAAAAAGGCTAAACAATTTGAACTGGATTATTTCTTATTACTTACTATTAATTAACTACAAGATATCCTAATGTACAATTATAAACTTCTCTATTATCTTAAAAGTCCACTAAAGTTTATTTTTTTATATAGCGCTAGGTACTTAACTTATCAAATAACGGCGAAAGGCTGCTTGCTCACACGTAGAATTCCGTTGTCTTTAAATTTCACTTTTTACACACTTAAATCCGTTTTAGTTCTTTCAAATTATATTTTCACTGTATTAACTCTTTCAATTTTCTTATTCCTGTTTAATCTGGCCAAGTTTACTCACAAAACTGTATAATTTAGACGAACTCTTTCCAAATAAATAGAATTTTGACTGGTCCTCGCTGGTCCGGTCTTGTAGCGTCACCCACGCTATCTCTCACTCTACTACTCCGCGTCCTTCGATTTCTAAAATTGTTTAAAATATGGCCGCCTTTCTTCTTAAAAAAACACATATGGGTTATAATTTAGTTCGATTTCTTTCCACTAGACTTTCACACATGTTTTTACAGCTGTTAATGTCAACGAACTATTTTCACCAGTTTTAATCTTGTTAACTTTGGTTGAAACTTACTGTTTTAATTTTCCGATCCTTAATAAAGTTTCCAGTGTTTATTTTATTAATATTATTAGTGTGTGAAGTGTCTTTGTGTTTTACTTTTGTGATATTTCCGAATTGTGTGTGTTTTGAGTGGATTCAAAGAACATAACCTTTCAATTTTCTTTTGTTTACAAACGTGTTCACTTTCTCCTTCAAGTAATTACTTAGGCCCTATGTTACTACAGTTTACAAATTTGTTTACACATAACCATTATTAGATTATCTTATTTTAATTTATGTGTTAGGTTATTTGATATAACAAATTTCCTAATACATTTCCAGTTCAAAAACCTTGTTTACAATTCTATGCTTTTACCTAAATTTAGTTTTCATTTAACCTAACCAATATCTTAATGAATTTCTTTCTAAATTTTGAGTGAGTTATTTCTCATCTATTTTCCAATTCTTAAATAATATTATATAGCCCATTCTATAAATGTTACAATATATATATATATATATATATATATATATATATATATATATATATATATATTTTAGTTAATTTCATTTGTGTATTTTCACTGAGGATGACGACAAATTAGTCGTTGAAACGCGTTTGAAATAAAAAATTGTATATTTGTGAGTTGTACCATATTTTTATTATTTAATTATCCTATATTTGTTTGCTGGAAATGTTCTACTTCCGGTAAGCCTATTCTCAACATAATTTTGATTGTTGAGTACAAAAATACCAAAAGAATGCCATACTTACCTGAAACTGAGAAGTGTCTGGATCCTCTTCGTCCTCGCTGATATTGACTATCGAAAACTGTTCACCGATAGAAATACTTTCAGGAGTAATAAGGTGGCCTCATAAGACTGAAAGTGGTTACATTTACTTTAATATCAAATAAATTGCAAATAGTTTAAACTCACAGGCACTCACTTAATTCTTGCTTTTTAATTTTTAATTCTCGCTTAATTTTTATACGTAATAAAATAGTGTGTATAGTGAGTCAGTGAGTGTAACGGGTAACCATTATATACACCGGATTTAATTTGTATAAGCCTTTACAGAAGCTAAGACCTGTCACGAGGTCGCAACTGCTACGCCTACTTGGTGCTTATAGTAACATCCCAACTTGGTGAAAACACGTATTACTCGCAATCAGCTGTAACTTAATGTATACAAAATACAGATAGCGCACGTGTCTATAAATTTATGTTCAGATGGTGCATGCACACAGGTCGACAGAAATTTACAACACGATCGTGCTTTTAAACATGTTTAATGCAAGAGTCATGCTCACTTAGGGCTATTAGTTATTTATCTGGGCAAAGTTTGTAACACGATCTTGCGTTCGTAAGGTATTGCGATGAAGGTATGAAGTAGCTTGTGAAGATAATTGCAGGCATTTCTATTGCTGAGTACTGAGCCAAAGTAAAGGCTGAACGATTTGACGTGGAAGTTAACAATGCGTTTATACAGTTTTATTTCAGGCGGTCCCAACATTATTCTTCTGCCAAATCGTAGAAAATGGTTTTCATTTCACTTTTGGTTATTTTGGAAACAGTTATTTACTTGGAAAATATTATAAAAATCCATGCAGAAGTACCCTATATTACATAATTTAACTTCATCAGGCACACGTTTTTGTGATACAAATATTAAAAAACTAACAATTTGTATATAAAATATTATTAATTAATTTTAAAAACAAATTAATTAAATTGAAAATACTATCTTAAATTGAAATTACTATTAAAAATTATATCTTAAAGATTCATATACCTTATGATAATTGATTAATCTTTAATAACTTTTATTAAAATTTGTTATGAGAAAGATATTTCGAAATGAGTCCCCCCCCCCATATTCGCCAATGTAACGATGTCACATGGATTCTAAGCAATGTGGTCAATCAAACATCAATCGGTTAAGTTGTGGCTCTCAACTTTAATCTCCCCATTACAAAAGAGGCTATTTTTTTATCCTCCCTATTATTTCTAATAAAATATTTTCGATTATAAATGGAATCGATGCTTATAAAGTTTATTAAATAAAGTACTACAGCTCGTAGTTTTTCTTTAAAGGTGTTCACAGTTTGGCTTCTTCTTTACACGTTTATCGTTTACTATTTTAATATTCAAATAAGCAAGAGAGATTTATTTGTCTAATATATATGCGTTACATCATACGATTCGAATACTGCATTTGATTATTGCAACGTTTCAGACTTGTGTTAACGCAAAGTAGTTATTCTTACCCAAAGTGGTGAGTTCTAACTTACGTTTAAATGGTTCTTACCCAAAGTACTAAGTTCTAACTTACGTTTAAATGGTTCTTACCCAAAGTACTAAGTTCTAACTTACGTTTAAATGGTTCTTACCTAAAGTACTCAGTCCTAACTTACGTTTAAATGGTTCTTACCCAATGTACTAAGTTTATTCTTACTTTTAAACGTTCTTACACAAAGTACTCAGTCCTAACTTACGTTTAAAGGGTTCTTACCTAATGTACTAAGTTAATTCTTACTTTTAAACGTTCTTACCCAAAGTACTCAGTCCTAACTTACGTTTAAATGGTTCTTACCCAATGTACTAAGTTAATTCTTACTTTTAAACGTTCTTACCCAAAGTACTCAGTCCTAACTTACGTTTAACTGGTTCTTACCCAAAGTACTCAGTCCTAACTTACGTTTAAATGGTTCTTACCCAATGTACTAAGTTAGTTCTTACTTTTAAACGTTCTTACACAAAGTACTCAGTCCTAACTTACGTTTAAATGGTTCTTACCTAAAGTACTCAGTCCTAACTTACGTTTAAATAGTTCTTACCTAAAGCACTCAGTACTAACTTACGTTTAAATGGTTCTTACCCAATGTACTAAGTTAATTCTTACTTTTAAACGTTCTTACCCAAACTAGTACGAGAGAATTATGCTATTCTTATCATTTTTACTTGAATTCGGAATTATCAATAAAAAATCTACTATCCATTAATAAAACTAAATAAATGTGTGCCTATCTCTTCCTTACGTCTCTCTCTCTCTCCCTCCCTCCCTCTCTCCCTCTCTCTCCCCCTCTCTCTCCCTCCCTCTCTCTCTCTCTCTCCCTCTCTCTTCTTTCCAAATTATTTTTGTAACTGCGTGTGTGTGTGTGTATGTTTTGTTTTATTAAAAAAAATAAGATATAATCCTCGAATATTTCAGGAAATAATTTAAAATCAAGAATTTTAGAAATAATATCTTGTGGTTATAGTAATGCCGCTCATTATATTATATTTCCAAACTCATAACTAAACTCATGGCCAAACCGTCAGTACGCTCCAACCCAGGGCATTTTTTTAGTTACGTCGAAAAATATGTCTGTGAGGTTTGTTATAGGTTATATATTTTCAGGAAATGGAATATTACACACAACTTAAAATGATTTATGAAAGTGTAAGACTCTCTTGTCTCACGAAGATGCCATTCTCTGCAATCAAAGCAAGGGTTAAAAAAAGTCAAAACTAAAAAAGGAATAACAAGTATATTAGAAAAAATCGCATGATCTTCGACCTTGTAAGCCAACATGAGAGGAAAATACTTTTTATTTAGAATAACATAATAATTTCTAAATAAAACGAAAACAATCCAAATTAAACATCTGCATGTGAATCTAAGACAAATATAATTTAAAATATGGCAGGTAAGTCTAGCAAGCCCGCAAAATGAATCCGTAACTTCAAATTTAATCATCAATTTCTTTCCCCAAACAGGAAATTCCACCGTCAATTTAATTTCATAAACACCATTAACAACCTGCAAATTTATATTAAGCAATCAATTATAATACTTACAGCAAATGTCAAACTTCTCTAAACAAATAAATCGTTTTGCTACTGTGGCTTAGTTAGAGTCAATAAATAAATATTTCTTGAAGGTTTTTAACATCGTCTCGCATTTTACATGATTAGAAAGGTTTAAAAACCAATTAAAGTAGAAAATTGCATCGTCATTCTTCTTTAGTATAATTCTTCTAGTTTAGTATAATTGCTTCAAACGAAATTGCTAGAAACTAACTTGAATACAACTTTAATTAAAAACAAATATTATTTAATATAAGCCAAAGTAATCCAATGACTTGCAAGAACTTATGGAGTAACTTTTTCTTAACTTTCCAATAAAAGTTGTATTCAACCCCACAACACAACCATCGCCGGAAAATATTAATATTTTTTAAATACTTTTCTATTAACTTACTTTACGTACTTTTCAGTAAATAACTTACGTTTTTTAGAAGCTTCGCTTATTTTGTAAATGCATTATACAATATGTAAATATAACGAAATGATTGGTTTGTGTAATATTTTATATTGAGTGGTTGGTTGTAATTAACAAAAATACTTTGTATACATTAAAAGTCCCTGTAAGAACGCTTAAGTGTGATTAATGCCCTGATATAGTTATTACAGGTTAATAATGCCCAGTATTTATGTTGGAGGACATAGTTAGATAACAGTAAGACTAAGAAAATTTGCGGTTTTGGGAAGTGGAAAAACACAAGGCTCTCGGATGCTGGTTAGCGGTTCGAAAATTGTAATTGATAAGAAGATTGGAAGCTAGCTCAAAAATAAAATCGGTAATTTTATGTTACAGTAATAACCTAATCATTGAGCATAAAGTTAACTCACTCTAAATCAACAACTTCTCACCTTTTGTAGTCGATAGCTTACAGTTTTTTGTAACGCATGTTCGTTTTAATATTATATTTATTATGGTCATTTATTATATTTGTTATATTATATTATATACGTTTTATTATATTTATTATATTTATGTTATATTTTATTGGTCACATTCACTGCACACAAACTGAAAGCTGTTACTTTCATCAATTCTTTTAAATTTCTTGTACTAAATTTCATTTATGGACACTAGGATGACAGCTGTAAAACCTGAAACATGTTAATTATTGTGTATATAAGGTAATAAAACAATTACTGGATCATAAAAGAATTATATAGATTTTCGTCTATTAACGGTTACGTAATGTTATGGTGAACCGTTGCTCAGGTGAGAACACTTATTCTTCAAAGCCATTATCTCTCAAACTATGCAAATTCGATTCGTTTTCTGAAATTTACTTGAAGCTGTTGCAACCCTGCCCACACACAAACACCTCGAGCTATTCTTCATATGGAGTAACCTTTATACGAAATAACACCAATTACACTACAGCTAAGCTGAGCAAATGTTGGACGATGTTTCAACGATGTTAAAGGAAAACCTCTAAGAGTTCCTTGAACCACTCTTGGCGAGCCAAGTCTTTTTTGCCTTATTTTATAAAATTTAATCGTGCAGTTCTTGTTAGGTACTAATAGAAAAATTAAAACTTCATATTTTAATTTCATTTTTTAAAACGAGTTCTAACGGTTTTGAAAAGTCTGAACTAACAATATTTTACCAGATCCTTAAATATATTTTGACATTTCCATAAGTAAAGAAATATAATAGAAAATATAAACTTTTATAGAAGCTAACTACTTTGAAATGACTAAATTATAAGAATGTGTGATTCAAACATAAATAAACATAATCCGAATATTAGTTACTGTTTATGAATTTTTAGAGTCTTCTCTAATAAGAGTGTGACAGATAAGTAACTTTTTTACACCTATTTAAGACTTATTATTCATAGTCTCTCTCCTTGAAATTGTGATTACTTCACTGATTAGAAAAACAGCTGCTCTCTCTCTTTCTCTCTTACACACACACACACACACACACACACACACACACACTACATTGGTTAATACACTTTATAATGGAATTAACTTTAATCAAGTTAGGCAAAATAAACAAGTAAGCTGAACATAGAGTTGTTTTCGTAACCAGCCAGATAGAAAAAGCAGTCGAAAAACTAAATAAACGGGGAAAAATAATTTGCTAGTTTATACAAGGCCTTCAACTAATAAATAGTCGCCCAGTAATATAAATCGTGCTTTAAACCCTACGACCACAAATGTTTTAAAAATATACTGTGTGGATTATAAAATGTACCACTTTGCTCTATTTCTATAACAAATAAGCGAAGAACGAAACTTATACAGAATGACGGCAAGCTACGCATAAAGCCGGAAATTCAACTAACACTCACTGGATACCGATGCTAAGCACACACAGGGGTTAACACTTATTTCATTTAGTCAGATTTAATTGGCAAAGATTAAAAATACAGTTTTCCTATTTTATAATAAAAACAGTATTGGAAAACTACATTAAAAGATTTACTTTTAAAATTGCCAATGTTAATTTAGGCCTACCTATTATTATATGTAAATAGAATAATAAATTTATTAAAAGTAAAATTCATTAAATAATAATTTTAATTAGGAATGATGTAGTGTATGTGTGCGCGCGCACGTGTCGTGTGTTCTGTACTACGAAATATCAAAGTTTTGTACCAGCGCGCACGTGTTGTTTACCAGAAATATCAATGTTTTGTACCAGCGCGCACGTGTTGTTTACCAGAAATATCAATGTTTTGTACCAGCGCTCACGTGTTGTTTACCAGAAATATCAATGTTTTGTGCCAGCGCACACGTGTTGTTTACCAGAAATATCAATGTTTTGTACCAGCGCGCACGTGTTGTTTACCAAAAATATCAATGTTTTGTGTAATTAAATTCCTTTTATAATACTACCTACAGTTTGCCAGGCTTTGTTGTGGCACTTTGTAGTTGCGTGTGGATGAGACATGAGATGCAAAATAAACTATAATTAAGATGTTTAATTGTGCAATACTTCAGAGGCTAAGGCAATATTGAGCTAAGGCTATGCCATTTATTGATCGAGCCGTTGCCAGAATCAATCTGATTAGAAATGCTTTTACAGTTCCTCCTGATGCATCCAAGAAGACGTTTCTCTCAACTTCATCATTTATTATTTGCATTCAGCTATCATAAATACCTTATGATCACGCGTTAATTTGGTAATGATTGATTGAACATATGATTGGAACTCTGCTCACGACGAAAATGCACACCAGATAAAGCAGTCGCGCCTCATGTGAGTGCTGACATTCCCAAATAGCCTATACTTACGATTTGGCGAAAGACGTAGCTCAACCACATGATCACACAAAAGTGCCTCGATAAGGTGAATATTTAGTCCACCGATAATGAACCAAATGGGACGCATGTGGATACGTTTGTTTTGATTAATAAACAATGTAATTGGGGACAGGTAATGTTTCACTTGTGGCTGTGGTTGTCGTTAGCTAGTATGGCGAGCGATCCTCTCGCTTGCTGCGATATCCCACAGCGGACCGTTATAAAAGCTGTTTTCAGGTAAACTGATAATCGCGATGTAAATTTCAATGGATATGTCTAAGCAACCGTTTTATTAAACTTTCGGAGGTAATTATTAAGTCTCGAGATATAGCAAGAGATTTAGCCGGCCGATGCGCAGTGACCTACTTGACACTTAGAGTGGCGTGGATGAGCTCGCTGACTCTACTGGCTAAACCTTACTACTATAAGTATCGGTCCACTACAACCACTATCAGTTGTTCCCCACTATGTATAGATGCGAGGGACACCTGTTTGGCCCTCCACATCTACCCCCCCCCCTCCCACTGTATATAGTAGGAGAACCCCTCGTGTGCATGTCAAGTGTCTTGAATTATAAATTAAATTAAGTTATAAATTTTATATTTACATCTTTTTACATTTTCATATCTCGTATAAAAAGCTACCAATTTTTTTAATAAAATCATTATAATTGTGAAATAATTTACAACTCCGACTTCCCAAAATACATATATTTTAGACAATAATATAACTCGAGACCATTTGCAAGTAATTTCTGAATATAAAAAATCTTGAAAATTATACAAATCTGAAAACCTTGAGAAATATTTAGCTGTTTAAAAAATCAACGGAATTTTTAAATTCTGTGTTAGATGTTAAAAGGTTTCTGTTTTGTTACATTTTAGAACAAATCAAAAAATGTATTTACCTTTTGTAAACTTTTATGTGCAACTTAATTTAAACTTTTATTTTTATTAACTTTTATTTTTTGCTCTCTATTCATAAAGTGTATAAAAATTTAGAGAGTAACATTAGGCTTTTTACACTAACGTTTAACAAATAACCTACTCGTATATACAATCTGTGCTTAAATAATTTACACGTACTATAGAACTTCGTTTATTTTCTTCTATTTAACTGTAATAAGGTTTTAAATCTAACTATCCTATTAGCAGTAGATGAATAAAATGTATAAATCTAATAAAAAGCGTTGCCCACACACTTTCTAGGATATAAGAAGATTATTACTAAGCCATATATAAATAAACTTTTTAAATGGTACTCTTTTGTAATTCTACAATAAGCAGTAAGTCACGATTTCGCTTCTACACCCTAAGCTCATTAATCATGCTTTAAATAAATCAACAGTGTGTTAATAGACTTAAAGAAACCACGAAATACCCCGTTTGAAATCTTACATTCTTAAAGAACTTTTCGACTGAGATTGTTATATTAATATATATTTTTCTTTTTATTCTTCATGTGATAAAAGGATAAATATAACTTTAGGTTTATTTAACAACGCGCCTATTTAACTTTAGGTTGTAGTGTATAAAAGCAATTTTTAAAGAGTTTTCAATATTTATCTCTAAATGTTTTTATTTTCACTTTCATAATGTTTCCCAATAAAAAAAACTCCATTGACTCTTTCGGATTAGTTGAAAAATCTCTACTATTATTTATATGATACTATAGCACTCATAGAAACAAGTTTAGCTCTTTAAATCTTAAAACAAATTTAATCGAAATGGGTGTTTATTTTGAATATTTTTACATCGTATTATTAATATTTTCTGTAAACATCAAGGAAATCCAATTAAACATATTCTTGTATACTTACTTCTTCAAGGTGATACGTGGGCTTCACTTTGTCATTAGTCTTGTTTGTGAGGTAATTAAATTGTGAATGCCCTTCAAGAGTTATCTTCTAAAGTCAAAAGTTCGATTTAGATTTTGTTTTTTTTATTATTATTTTTCCTACTCGGTTTACCAAAAATGTTTTAATATTCCATTTACAGTCCAATTTTATATTCTTTAATCCCTGTATTTTCATTCAGGTATAATTTTTATTTTTTCAAGTTTTTATTTCAATTGTTCATGTATATTACCTTTACTAATTATTACTAGTTTCATCTTTAAAGATATATTTAAAGCTAGCAGAGTACCCGTCCCTCATACGGGGTTGACGAATATTTGTATTGATTTAATTTGTATTTGTATTTGGGTTGAATTTAATTTACTAAAATTAAATCCCAATACATATATCAAACTATAGTTTATAAACCTACCGTTAAGAAAGATTCCAAGGCCAGTAGGGCGGTGCCCTGACGGAATTTCTAAATAGAAACAAGCCTATGTAAAAACCAGGGATCCTAAGAATGTCAATGTGAAATTTCAGGTATTTATTTCCCTTTCCCACGTTTTCAATAGGGGAAAAAATTATACCGGGCGACGCAGAAAGTCATCAGGGATACGGAAACAATAATGCAAACTCTCGCTCAGGGAAATAAATAAAATCTTTATCAAATTAAAGTTGGGTAAAACAATTCTTTTGCGAAGTAATAAGAAGTACTAGGTCCGCGTATCAACGGCGCCCTGTACTACGTATACATATATTTAAGTATAGGCCTACCTATAAAGTATCCAGTTACGATAGGTTTGGTTGTTATTTTATACAATGCTATATACGTATATTATAATCTACCTCTAAACGGTTCAGTCAGGATATTGGTTGTAATTTTATACAGCATTACCTAATTAAACGTCTACTTCATCTCTATTCTAGCCTTACATGTGTACATTTGGTTAAGCTTATAAAATTACAACCAAATCTATCCTATATTGGTATATAAAATTAACCTTCCGTGGCAATAACAAACAATAATTGTCAATATAGCTTCAGAACATGTTTTTGATTCATTTTATATGCAATGTATTGGGGGTGGGCAATGTCCATTTTTACCAGCACTATTAGCACCACGTGTGTAGGGAATTACATTTATCCAAAATTGTAAGCTTTTGGGGCGCGAGCGAGAGTTTTCATAATTTTTTTCATCTCTGATGACTTTTTTCGGCGTCTGGTATAATTTTTTTTGCTAAAATCGAACACTTGGGAACGGGAAATAAATACCAAATTTCAGTTCAATGGGTTCAGTAGTTTTCACGTGATTGAGTAATACACACAGACAGACAAGATTCGATTTTTATATAATAGTATAGATCAGTTTCCAATAAATATATCAAACTACGAGTATAAACTTACTGATTATTGCCTTGAAAACCAAGGGAAGGAACATTTGTAAAGTAAACTAACCTAAAAAGATAAATAATAGCTGTATTAGCATGTTTAAATGTGTTTAAAAGTGACTGTTACAGGTGATTTTTAGCTGATTGAGTCAAGATAAGTATTAAATGGAATATAGAAATTTGAATTTTCAGGGGGTTTTCAAGGCCCGTGATTCGGAGCCCTGGCGGAATTTCTGTATACAAGTATGCCTATTTTTTAACCAGGAACCCTAAGAATGTCTATGTAAAGTTTCAGCTCAATGGGTAAAGTTGTTTTACGAGATTGAAGAACACACACACACACACACACACCATTAAATTTTTATTTATTAGTATAGATTTAAATAACGAGTTTCTGTATTGTTTCGGGAATTTATGCATCCGTTTTAATTGTTGTTACTTCTCAACTCTCTTTTCACAGTCTATTATAGATATAAATATACACTTAGCAAATAAATGAATTAAAATTAATCTATACTCTTTATTGTATACAACAATAAAATTAATAAACCAAATTGTTTATTCCTATTTGTTTGAATGAATCTTATACTCTAGCAACAATCTCTCTCTCTCTTTCTCCCTACCTCCCTCCCTGTCCCTCTTTCATACATACAGGACGCATGAGTTCACACAATTTACTCAACACTAAATTTTGTCCTAACTTTAATTTTCGAAAATGTAGAATCGTATTTCAATTAAGAATTTCTTTTTTTTTATTTACTAACCTAAAACCTTGATTTTACTAAGAAAGCAGCTAATCTATTGTGTTATGACACATAAATGTAAATTAGTAAGAGTATTAAAAGTAAATATTTTATGTCAGATTTACTCAAAATTAGTTTCATCACTTCAATGGATTTAATGAATAGGTTCAAGAGGTTGATCAGCTGTTATTACTTTAATCAGTCCCAAGGAAATTTTAAAATGTAACCTATATTACAACATATTAATATGGTGAATATAATGGTCTTGATTGGTTTAAAAGTAAGGGCTTATAGAAAACGAAAACGCCAGTATTTTGGTTTTAATCATTATAAAGGAAGTCTTGAACTCACTGATAATCTGTGACGTCTTAAAAAAGTATTGTGTGGTGTTGCTAATTTCATTAATAAACCATACGATTATTTGATCCTTTATTCCTGATTTTAGTTACAAGACAGCATTTGCATTAAATGATTATAACCAACTTCTGGGTTATTTATGTAGATCTACCATTGTTTATCTTTTGTACACACAAATATTGAAATAATCGAAATTCCAGTTATAAAGGTGTTGGCAAAAAAAAAATACCTGGTGGGGGAGAAAGTGTTGAAACAATTATAAATCTTAGGGTTAACGCCTCCGAAAACTTAAAACTTTAGAAAAACGACAATAAAAACTTTATAACACACAAAACTTTATATATATATATATATATATATATATATATTAAAATTCAAATACAAGAATATTTATTAGTTTATATTCACAGCTTTTCATTGGTAAACAGTACCAACATCATCAGGAATGAAAATTACATTCAATAATTGTTGTATTTGAATAACCTATGTTGTTCTAAATTATTAAACAAGAAAACGTATTTTATATATATATATATATATATATATATATATATATATATATATATATATATATATATATATATATAATATGGTTATATGTTTTCTTGTATTTTATTTAATGAATAAAAAATTTCAAATACAAGAATTGTTTTAAATTATATATTTTTCAAAGGTTTTCACTAATAAAATAAGTTTTAGCATCTTCCGGAAAAACAATGATTTAACAAAATCTTTACCATATGGTATAATTTGTGTAAAAATTTTGTTATAACATTGTTTTCCGAAAGAAGCTAATACTTATTTTACTGTCGTAATGATTTGAAAAATTTATAAATTAAAACAATCCTTGTATTTTAATAATTATATATAATTTATGAATATATCTTGAATTAGGTAAGGATTAGGGTAAGGATTTAAAACTTCCTGATATATGATGTAAGGGATTGCAATACAGCATATCTGAAGTGGACGCACTCTATCGGAGTAGTATGGACAAATTGACAACTGTAGAGAAGTAGTTAATTCAGGGAAGCGAACCTACACACGCAAACCATGAGTTTTTTTATGTCCCATAACCTGGTGAAATTCATACGCCTTGCTTGTCTAGATCCTAACAATGATTTTTCTTAGTTTAGATACATCTCTTCATACCAGAGATGTAAGCAACTAAAAGTAGAGATATAACTCTGTGAAGTAACGTTTTTACACAATAAAACAAAGAAAATTAAATGAAGATCTTTGCAACTAATAAATATCTTAATAGTTACTTTCCCGGCTACTTAATCACAACACTTTAACGGCATTTACAAAACAATTCAAAATTTTCTCCTACCATAGCCTGATCCAAAACGGACCTCTCACCTGTTTTGGTGACCTCGATGTATACAAGTTCGTGACGGATGGAAGGCTGCTGACAGGTCGTGACGAGCTTTACTTATGAATCGATTCAACTTATCTTTATATTCCATTGTCCAACTTATTCAATAGTACTTTTGTCGGTTGACGTGTTAATAAAGGTAGATATTTTAGACCTAATAAATCTATCGTAACTCGTTCCATGTTTTTGACAGGATGATTAATTTCGCTAGGCTACTTTTAAATCAGCTTTAAATAATAACTCGATTTAATTTAGAAAGTTATGGGTCTCTTAAAATGTTCTATTTTATGTTTGCTTTCTTTACACTTTCAAATATTTTTGTACTTGAAAATTACTTTTAATCCATTTCAATTTATCTTTTTCATTATTTTAATGTGATATTATTTTTCTAATTTAATTTAAATTATTGTTATTTGTCTTTCAAATTAAATTTGTTTTACATAAAATATGTAAATTAAATAAATCCATAAAAATCAAAGTTAAGTTACGAAATATATGTTTTTATACATTTGAGAACATTTTTCTGCCTCTCCTAACATTACAATATTTTTCTTTGTTGACGCCTTTCGGAATTACCTCCATCTCAAAACTTTAATAGTTCTCTATTAAAATTACAATAAAGAAATCTATTGTAATATTTGGAAAGGCAGAAAATCCACTCAAATGTATACAAATATTCCTAAAACAATGTAAGATGAGTATATAAAGAATTTCAATAAATGTTTTGGTAATTTTAGGTATAAACAAATACACTTATAATTACTTGAAATATATATTTGCTTTTCATGGTGAGACTCTGATAAGGTGTTTTGCTTAGGAATAAAGAGTGATTATTACTGATAAAAAAACAGAAGAAATCAAAACATTTTTCCAAAGTTTCAACTTTTTTAAAATGGATAGTAAAATATATTAATAAAATAATAATTGTTTTCTGTATTATAGATCCATAATGTTTTTGTATTACGATAATGTAGTAATAAAGTCGCATCACAACCTGGTTATAAATGTCCACTTTATAATTATTGTTAATCTCTTTCTCATGTTAGAAATAAAACTTTACACATAAATTTAGAATTTAATTATTGAAAAATTGCAAGTGTTTTATATATTAAAAATGAGTTAAAGTTTCAAGAACTACCTGGACTTTTACGATTAAATTTGTCATGCTCTTAATAATTTAAAATATTATAATTATTATATAGAATCTTTTCTCCAAAATCTAGTTAGTTTCCATATTTTATTCCAGCTTGTGGTTGAATTAATTTCAACATTTGCGTCAGAAAAGGTAAATATTAATGTAACTTAAATTTCATCGGTTAAACATTTTTTATTTAACGAAATTTAAATCCCTAATTTTATTATTAACTAAAACCAAAGCTGTACTTTTTTAATTATTTCTAGAAGCTGGATATTTTAATTATTTGTAACTAAATATATTATTTAATTTTTAAATTAAAAAACTTTAATTGGAGATTAAATGGACAGATAAAATCATTCCTTAAGCAGCATAATTAAACTGGTTTTCAACGATATCAATTGAATTAGTTGATCTGTTGCAATTATTGTTTCTAAAATAGAATTCCTATTTGTATCGTGGACGGTGATCCAATTGAGCCGTAAACAAGATCACGTACGCAAGCAAACACCGCGCGCTTTAATTGGGAGTCCTGGTCACGTGATTTCCTTCCTTGAAATTAAATATTATGCTGTTCTACACACACAAACGAGCGCGTATGTAGCGTGGGTGTGTATGTGAGAGAGAGAGAGAGAGAAACTACTCAAATGGTTTAACAACAGTGATTGCTTAATAAAACATTAAACAAAAAAAATTAATCAATTAATGAATTACAAAAATTAGCAATTATTGTAATGAAACTCTAGAATATGTTTTATCTTGAATTCTAAAATAAACGTAATATTGTGCGTATATTAAAGTATCGTGTTTGAAGGATGAAAACTCCCAAAAGGAATCAATTGTGAAAAGAAATTATAGGCAACATACAAAATTACAAATTATGTTTATTCGTGAAATCATGATGGAATTATTATGTAAAGAATGGTTATATGATGTACTAGTTCGTAATGATACTCTATTCTGGCCTTTTAGTCCTTGGACAAAGCAGTTTTGTGAATAATATTAAAAATTGTTTAGGTTACATATTTTTTTATACAAAAACAACAGTTTGAAAGGATTAGAATAAAGATTACTATAATATCGGTAACATTGTAAGTGTTATGTTATAATAGCTTCTGAACATTTGATAAAAGTCAATAGACCATCGTTAGGTGAGGTTTTTTTACAATGCCGACAATACTATATACGTAGATATGTGCTATTCGTCATTTCTGTTGTTAAGATCAACACTACTTTAAAATATTATAAAAAATGTTTAGGCTATGTAAATCTTTTTAAGTAAATATAAAAATGTTTACAAAATATGACAGAGTGTTCAAAAAACTGGAAAAAATTCCGTTATTTTATGCGAACATCGAAGAAACAACAGCCTGAAAAAAAATTTATCTAAATTAAAATCTATCTGTTACAAAGGTCACATTTAAAATTTCGTCAAATCACATCATCCCAATTCTCAATCTCTTCTATAACCATAAACTAAATCGTCCATTCTATCTTAGTTTTGGCTGCAAATACTAGATTATGATGCGCATGCCATTTGATTGAAGAGTAATCTTGTTCAGTGCTCCAAATCAAATCCAAACAAGGAGGGGCTTCAACGTATTCTGGGGGGTTTTCATCCAACTTAGATAAGTTACTTTCATATTTTTCTTTACCGACCAAAACTGAATTTGAAAATAAACTCTTTTGCCATATTCGTTTAAAGCGACCATTATTGTCACTAAGGGTGACATTTATATATATATATATATGTGTGTGTGTGTGTGTGTGTGTGTGTGTGTGTGTGTGTGTGTGTGTGTGCGTATGTGTTTAGTGTGTGTGTGTGTGTGTGTGTGTGTGTGTGTGTGTGTGTGTGTGTGTGTGTGTGTGTGTGTGTGTGTGTGTGTGTGTGTATGTGTGTGTGTGCGTTATGTCGAATTTCACCGCTAGGTTGTAAACGGTTTTCTAAGGTATTTTGTTTTTTTTCGTTGTTTTAATACTAAAAACAATTTATAGGGAAAGTATAGGGCTACAGATCATGTTATGTGTTCGGACAGATTAAAAATTGAGCTCAAAGGGATCTACGTCTCGAATTTCTAATACTAATTAAAACTTGCAAAGTAATCTCTTGAATTGCACAGAGATCAAATATACAAATTGTTGGGCAGAAATTGAACTAAATCTTTTATGTTTCATTTTAGTAGTGTCGTTCTTTTTCTGATTATTTTGTCTTATATAATTTTTTCCAAAAACTTACAATATTTTTAAACATTTAAAGCCTAGTTTTTTAAAACTATTTCTAGTCTGCTAAAACTTTGAATTACTGGTAATAACTAAATAAAAAGTTATGAAAATAATATTCGCTGGGTTTTGATCCTATCGTAACCTGAATACTTTTTAATTTTTTCTACAAAAATACAAGTATTTAATTTTGATTACGACTTTTATTCCATAAATTTTAATACAGACTTGAATAAAAACCATTTTACGTAATCTAACATTTTGTGTGATACACTTAATGTATTACTTAAACATAATGTGTAATACGTTTTCTGAGAAATAGGTACTGTTTTACAGATATTTGAATAATTAACCACATCGGACTAACAGGCCTCCCCTCCAGTAATTTATAAGTCGGTAAATATTACTGGTACAAAAATTAAAAAATTATTTTTTTAAATTTATTATTTCCTTTTGATTATGACAAATTTTTTTATTACATTCAAGGTTTTTTAGTTACCAATAAACCAATTGCTAAAGTGCAATATTTTGATTAATAATCGTCAAATCCATCCTCAAACAACTTTATACTTTCCGAAGAAATATATAGGACACACACGGCTCCTTCATTTCCGGAATCATTGAGATTGTGAGATTTCATCCCCGGAAGTTTACATACGTTAAGATCATATCCCTTTGGTATTCCATTAAACTAGTTCTACACGAAATAATTTTATATTTATCCATTTTATAATTCGGTTAATATGCTACTATACTATATAAATATCCATATATAATACTTAAAACTATAGTGTACATTTGCAGCAATATTTTAAGAAAGCTTCATAAGCGCCTCAAGCAATAGCGACCGCTTTACTTAGAATACATTAAAGTATTCCGGCATGCTTGATGTGTCTATGCATATTTATGATTACTTTCACATTATTAAAGCTATCAGTATGCGGCATTTATCCTTTACTTTTGATGCCTTAACAATTAATTTCTTTAAGGTTTTATGTGGTAGTAAAAATAGCAATTAAGTAAAAACTTAAAACTGTTTTTAAAATCAGTTTCTATTTTATACAAGTAGAACTATCTTTCTCGTGTCTAATAAAATAACATTAATTTTTGTTACGCAATAAAGCTTTAGAAACACAAATAAAATGTAAGTTTCTTTTCGAAAATAACGACTGTACAAAAATGGCTTACTATCACATGAGTGATAATAAAGTAAGATTAAAGTTTGACAATAACCAGCCTCTTATTAAATTAGGTATATTAAAATTTTCTTATAAATCACATTAGAACGCTTTAAGGAATATATTTACAGGAGTAGACTGCTTTTTAACAAAATACTATCTCAAATCCGTGCCAACAAACGTGTCTGCAATGTATCCTCTAACGCTAGCATAGAGAATGTTACCATCTTCAAAGCTATGAAATTACCGCCCGTAGAGTAACACATGTGTACACTGAATGCTATTTCTGTTTTCCAATTTCCACAACTCACACAACGGCTCCTGGTCACGCAGAACACTGTCGTGCCAACAAATTGCGGATTTAATTCATCACGGCTCTCTATCCTACGATTTAAATTCAATTCACGACTTTATCGCACGCTCGAGTAATTTCGCAGTGGAGCCTAACCTTGCTTGATGTCCTTATGAATGTGTATGTCTTTGGGACGTTACGAGTGTGACAAACTTTGACGCCCTTGATTAGTCAGTGCTGAAGCGGGTACCAGTGCGGTAAACACCTGTTCTTCGGGAGTAGCTGCGGAGTAGTTTGTTAGCCGGGGAAAATACTCGCAGAGTTCTTTGTTTATTCATACTTTAGAGGAAAATCATATTATGAAGGATATCACTTTAAGGTATTGTATTTTACGGGTTCTCCTAACTGCACACATACACACCCACCCACCCACACACACACACACACACACACACACACACACACACACACACACACACACACACACACACACACATACACAGCAGATATATATATATATATATATATATATATATATATATATATATATATATATATACACACACACACATGAGTGTATATATAATTGTGTGTGTGTGTTTGTGTGTCTGTGTGTTTTGTAAAGTCTTTAGTTTCATTTCTGTTCATTTAATAAATTAACCTAAAGGGTGAGACAAACTATATTTTAAAATGTATAAATAAATTATACAATTAACCAAAATTTAAACACTTCCTTTTAATAACCACTGAATTTTATGTACAAAATATTAAACTTTTAGCAATGAAAAAAATCTTTTTAGTCTAAAAAATATATTCACACAATATTTATTCTGTGAATTCTGTGAAAATAAATAAAGATAGTCCACTGGAGTTAGTGATGAATTATTTCCAGCTTTATAACTAAAATACAGTTACTAAATGAATTCAGAATTATCAAAATTCGTAAAGGGTACAAATATACTACTATAAAAACGCATTTCAAATATCTATTTTTTAAATGTTTATTGTTTAAAAACGTGGTTTGTGAAATTAATTTAATTATTTTCTTTGTATACAGGACTTTATTGAATGACTTAATCTGATGCATGATTATATATACATATATACACCTAAAGCCAAATGAGTATAATTTTTTTAATCCGTTAAAAATATTTTACAACATTTTATTTAAACGTAATACAGGCCTTCGTTTGAAAGGTAATGAAGATATACTACATGTATGAACATTAACTCTCGTGCATTTTCCATTGGATAAGTTATTTTTTAAGATACTTTCTATAGACATAATTTAAATAAATTATATTTTAAATCTTCGAATCTAAACTACGAAAATTATATTACCCCCAATAAAATATCAAGCCTCAAGTTT
The DNA here is from genome assembly GCA_036971475.1 of Prosapia bicincta. NCBI lineage: Eukaryota > Metazoa > Arthropoda > Insecta > Hemiptera > Cercopidae > Prosapia > Prosapia bicincta. The sequence continues at coordinate 309,402,198 of JBAIZL010000002.1, forward strand.
TAACTCGAGGAGTTAGAGTCCAATATATCATCAAAGTAAGAAACTACAATCTGTATAAAGCACATAAAATAGATAGCGAGGTCTATCCATCTATTTAGGCAATACAAGTGGCCTTGTTTCTCTATTCAAGGTTTAAACTCGGAAAGGAGGTTCACTTAAACCTAAACCACCATCGCCATTTCCTTCTATTTCCGAATAATAAACTATTAAATTAATACGCTGAGGTACCGCTAGGTTTGAAGTGGCACTAAGTTTGATGTTTCACTAAGTGTGATGTGACTCTAAGTATGGTGTCACATACTTAGAAATAGATAGGTTACATGTTATATTAAATTTTCGTGACATCAAGTTTGATATGAGACTAAGTATGGTGTAGCACTAACTTTAATGTGACATTAGGTTTTGTGTGGCACTAAATGTACTGAAGTATTGAATTTGATATAGCACTAAGTGTAAAGTGACATTAAGTTTGATCTGATACTAAGTGCAGTGTAGCACTTAGTGTAAAGTGACATTAAGTTTTCTGTGGCACTAAAATTAATGTGACATAAGTTAAGTGTGATGCAGCAATAAATTTGATGTTTCATTAATTTGATGTTCAGTAATTTGATGTTACATTCATCATGTAATATGATATTAAATTTGATGGGGCTCTAAGTTTGGTGTGACACTAAGTGTGATGTAGCACTAAGTGTAATGTGACGTTAAGTTTGACATGGCAATGAATTTGGTGTGACACTAAGTGTGGTGTAGCACGATGTGTAAAGTGAAATTTCGATTTGTGTGACATTAAGTTTGATCCCCCACTGAGTGTGTTGTGACACTAAGTAAGACAGTCTATATTTCATATGACTCAACGTGATTTCTTTAATATCATGTACAAAAGACTATTAGAAATTTCAAGATTTTAATATTATTATTATTTTCTATAATTTCGCATTTTCTTATAAGTTGTGTTATATGGTTAACATTGGGATGAGAATCAGTCTGAGAGATAAACCCATTTTATAAAGTTATGTATACAAAGTACTTGTGCAGGTTGTAATACACCCGATAACCTCGAGTCTGTTTTAAAGCATATTTCCATGTTGATGTTTTTACTAAACCTGTATCTATGGAGATTATATATTGAAAAATAACTATATTGAGATATACTGTAAAAAAGGAGCATTTACCTACTGAGTAATATTGTAATAGTATCACTCACTGAGCTTTATAGTAGAAAGAAAACAACAAATGAATCCAGCTTTATTGTCACTTTTTAACTTTGGTGCTAAACAACAGCGTAATAGAAAGATAAGTTATCTAGCAAAACATTTGGTAAAAATGCGCATAGTTTTATTTATGTTTTTGATACTGTTAGAAATAAAAAAAAATTTACATTTCCATTATCTGCGTTGATAACTCTTGCAAATATTATTTTACATAAAGAGAATATTGCGATTCTACTTAAAAAATTAGAAATGTGTAAATATGAATACCTGTTACTCAACGTTATAAAAATGGCATACGACTTAATCATAAAATAATTATTTGCATAAATATGTAGGCTACGAGAGATGGTATTACAAAAGAGATACATGTCCAGACAATATGTCAAGAAAAACGTATAGGCAAGAAGTCAAAGGATAAATATTAGAAATAGCAGAAGCATGGGAGTTTACAGATGGAGAATTACGATACCAAACGCCATAAAAATGTATTTCTCTAATAAGTTGTGTTTACGGGCGGACATTGTCGCTTTACGTAAGCTAATACTACTTTCTTTTAAAAAAATTATAAAATATTTACATTTTAAGAAATAAAAATATACTAGTATAGTTTGTTTATTGTAATAAAACTATATATCGACAGTATTTCAATAAACTACCCACCACTAGATTTAGTTTAAAAGAATACCTTAAAAGTGATAAATGGTACGGCGAAGTCCAGCCCTATTACTCAGATCGAACCGCTGCAAATACGCATGGAGACATCAGCCCTGTGTTAATGGGAGCGATTTAAACGAACAAACAACTCTTTGAGACGAGTACCGTAAGCCCACAGATAGAAACTAAACCCACCCAACACCCCTAGTATGTTACCAGTACTCTTATAAATAGTAAGGCTCACAGCGAAGAACCGCCTCCACTTACTGCTTCCAGGTTAGCATAGCCCCCTAACCTAACCTAACCTCCTCCTAATAGAGCACTTGCCAAAACATCCATTCTAGGAACAGGAACTTATAAGTGTAGTCCTCCGAACTATCAACGAAAAGTACCCTGTACCAGAATGGTTCGATATTTACACAGATGGATCATCCGTACCTGGATCAGGTGAAGCAGGTGCTGTATATTACTGCATATATTTTGAAGGATTTTCTGCTGTCGAGGCCCGTCTTAGCAATTACGACCATGAGGTAGCTGACATACATGCTGCAGCAATTGAGCTTGAGAATCTAACTGCTCCAGCTAAGGCCGTTTTCCTTGTCGACTCTATGACCCCCCCCCCCCCATCCTGAACTACTCTGGGAACTCATAGACTGACTGTAGACGAACCATAGACTGTAGAAGAAGATTAAATGTTCTCATAAATTCCGGGTGGCTACTTAATTTCCAATGGATCCCGAACCACGAAAACATCACTGGTAATGAAAAGGCTGACCCACTAGCCAAGCAACTGTCCCCTAGCCTCAGTATGAGTTCACTACGGTCCTCCAAGGCCCATATAAAGACCTTTTCTTCTCCTTTTTCAGACTTAGAACCTTTTAATCCGTATGTTTCAATTATTAAAAAAACAATAAATAGTTTGGGGCAATATTTATATTATTTGAAGTTATTGGAAGGTAGATTATTTTTTTAATGTTTCCTTTATGTTTCACTTGAACTATTTCTGCTGCTTTAACAATCTGAGTCAAATCTATTCCAAATCTGAGTCTTGATTCGTATCTGCTTAAAGTAACTCGAATTTCTCTTGCATTGTGTAGAGGCGAGTCAAAAAAATCACTTTTATACATCACCATTTACAGTTATTAAAGAACTAACGACAAAATAGACGTTTCTTTTGACATTTTTAATCGCACGAAGCTGGGCATACATAATTCACCTTTAAGTGACAAAACCTTCCTTAGTTGTGTTTTACTCTTATTTCCTTGGCTTTGAAAAAAGTTTTAAATTAATCCATCCTACATTAATTAAAATACTGTAACGGGCAAGGCCTCACCCTTAATTTATGGCACTTGGCTTAAAAAGTTTAGAAGTCTTTTAACACTTGAGCGGACGCAACAGTCAGATCTTTCTCTAAAGCCTAGAACTTTCTAGAAGTGAAGTAATTAGAAATTACGAGAAATTGCTAGAAGCTGCAAGTCGATATATGATTGTTTTGTTAAGATTGAAGAGAGGTCAGTTGTCGGTAATGTAGTGAAGAGAGTAAAAGCTTTAATGGCGGGGTGACAGACAGTAACAGCGTGTGTTAAATGTAAACAAACTATCAACGAACTTAGTGGTAATTAATAGACCTAAATAAAACTGTTTGGGTGCTTTTATAAATTTTAAGAAAATAATAGTAGCCATAAAAGTGCCTGAATAAATAGTTATATAGTCTAAAATTGCCTTATAGTTTATTAAGCCCCATTAAGAACGTAACAATATTACCTACTGCGTACCACTCACTGATAAATATTTGTGAGTGGTAAATAAATAATTGCATCTCACATAAACCAAAAAAATGTTAAAACTGTCTGCGATAAGCCAAGCGGTTTTTCATGTTTTATAGGTTCATAGCCAGATGTTACTCTCCTAACCTCAGATTTGATATTTTATTATTCAGTATTCTAAAGTTCATCTGTGCGTAAACGTGTTTTATGTGTGCCTTCTATATTGTTGTATTCCCATGTAAAAATTTGTTTTTTACACTTTTTACACGACAAGTGTTAATTTTTATTTTATTTTATAAAAACTTAAATTCTGTTTATACTACATTTAAAACCTTCAATCGTAACCTGTATTTACTGATCAGGAAACTATGCGTTCCAGTATAACGTTCAGTGACTTGTTTACTTTACTTCCATATTTTATTTTTCTGTTAGTTTTTGTTTGCCACATTAATTTATAATAACGTTTTTCAATTATTATATCTGTACTTTAAAAAATAATTTATTTATAAATTTAGTCAAAACATATTTAAAAGGGTAAATTAATAATTGAAAGACATCATGTTGATTCAATCATAAATAATTAATCGTCTCTTTACTGAAGAAACCATTAACAATAATAATATTAATGAAATATTTTTACGCTAGGATATAATAATATAGTTGGATAAACTTTGAAATTCTTTTTTTACAGTTTTTAATTTCTACATTAATATTTTCAAAATTGTATTTCTCACTTTCAAATGAAAGCAGTATTTGCAGTTATTTTCAACAGTTTGTTTTCTTTACAATGAATTCTAACAATATGCATACATTATGTAAAAGTATGTTAGAAGACAAAATTACTTTTTCACAAATATTATAAATTGAGGTCGAATTTAACCGCAAACCAATAACTTTATTTGTTTAAAATGAAAAGATATTTTCATTATTATAATTTTTTTTACTTATTTACCAAAATAGTAATTATTATTTTTTCAAATTAAATAAATCCACTTTTTACTAGCTATTATTAAACTGCTTTTATTATTTTGACATATTGTTTATTAATTTAAAGAAAATAATAATAATTAATATTCTCAGCAAAGTTTTAAAAAAATATTTTACTTTCTCTAATTATCGTGTTTAATGTATTTATTATTATGTTTTTCAAATAAAATCGACTATAAACATTTAATTTATAAATCTATATGCCTTATCGTATCCATGCAGATGTATCATTTTTATTGACACAAATATATAATCGATACTACTACAGTATTAAATATCCATTCTAAAGTAGATATAAAACTATAATGATTGGGTATATCTACCTTTAATAGTACGTGAAAAGAAAATGTGAATTTTTTTTAGAAACAAGGCATCGTAAATCCATGTTTAACATATTTAATTGCGTACTGCTGTGCAGTTATTTTCCGAGTGAAACGAATGTGAAATTATGACCCGTACGCGTATAACTACATACAGAAGCGATTTAATAAAAACGGAAGTTCTTGACAAGAAGTGGTGTCCATTAAATATTGATTGAGATCAATTAATATTGACTTTTTTTATTTAAAGATCAGACAGCCAGTCGATGTGTATCTGTGGTCAGGGCTATGACTAGTGCTTATAGATTGACAACGCGAAGTCTAGATTCGCACGAGTTTCAAGAGTTATGGTACGTTACTAATTGCATTGCATATTGTTCAATATTAGGTCTAGCTATAAGCTCTACTCACGTGGTAAAGATGTTTAATTCTAGAGAAGTTTGTTTTACAGAAATAACGCAAATGAAAAACTTCTGTAAATACGGTCTATAAAATAGGAATTTTTA
>JBAIZL010000002.1:309415144-309482644 GCA_036971475.1 Prosapia bicincta
ACACCGACAGAAACCAGACCTGGCTCTATAAAGCAGATCTAGTTCTACGAAACAAGTACACAACGACAGAAACCAGACCTGGTTCTATGAAGCAGATCTAGTTCAGACCTGGTTCTATGAAGCAGATCTAGTTCTACGAAACAAGTACACAACGACAGAAACCAGACCTGGCTCTATGAAGCAGATCTAGTTCTACGAATCAAGTAGACACCGACAGAAACCAGACCTGGCTCTATGAAGCAGATCTAGTTCTACGAAACAAGTAGACACCGACAGAAACCAGACCTGGCTCTGTGAAGAAAATCTAGTTCTACGAAACAAGTAGACACCGACAGAAACCAGACCTGGTACTATGAAGCAGATCTAGTTCTACGAAACAAGTAGACACCTATAGAAACCAGACCTGGCTCTATGAAGCAGATCTAGTTCTACGAAACAAGTAGACACCGACAGAAACCAGACCTGGATCTATGAAGCAGATCTAGTACTACGAAACAAGTAGACACCGACAGAAACCAGACCTGGTACTATGAAGCAGATCTAGTTCTACGAAACAAGTAGACACCGACAGAAACCAGACCTTGCTTTATGAAGCAGATCTAGTTCTACGAAACAAGTAAACACCGACAGAAACCAGACCTGGCTCTATAAAGCAGATCTAGTTCTACGAAACAAGTACACAACGACAGAAACCAGACCTGGTTCTATGAAGCAGATCTAGTTCAGACCTGGTTCTATGAAGCAGATCTAGTTCTACGAAACAAGTACACAACGACAGAAACCAGACCTGGCTCTATGAAGCAGATCTAGTTCTACGAATCAAGTAGACACCGACAGAAACCAGACATGGCTCTATGAAGCAGATCTAGTTCTACGAAACAAGTAGACACCGACAGAAACCAGACCTGTTACTATGAAGCAGATCTAGTTCTACGAAACAAGTAGACACGACAGAAACCAGACCTGGCTCTATGAAGCAGATCTAGTTCTACGAAACAAGTAAACACCGACAGAAACCATCCTGGCTCTATGAAGCAGATCTAGTTCTACGAAACAAGTACACAACGACAGAAACCAGACCTGGTTCTATAAAGCAGATCTAGTTCTACGAAACAAGTAGACACCAGACCTGGTTCTATGAAGCAGATCTACTTCTACGAAACAAGTAGACACCAGACCTGGCTCTATGAAGCAGATCTAGTTCTACGAAACAAGTACACAACGACAGAAACCAGACCTGGCTCTATGAAGCAGATCTAGTTCTACGAAATAAGTAGACACCGACAGATACCAGACCTGGCTCTATAAAGCAGATCTAGTTCTACGAAACAAGTACACAACGACAGAAACCAGACCTGGTTCTATGAAGCAGATCTAGTTCAGACCTGGTTCTATGAAGCAGATCTAGTTCTACGAAACAAGTACACAACGACAGAAACTAGACCTGGCTCTATGAAGAAGATCTAGTTCTACGAAACAAGTAGACACCGACAGAAACCAGACCTGGCTCTATGAAGAAGATATAGTTCTACGAAACAAGTAGACACCGACAGAAACCAGACCTGGCTCTATGAAGAAGATCTAGTTCTACGAAACAAGTAGACACCGACAGAAACAAGACCTGGCTCTATGAAGAAGATCTAGTTCTACGAAACAAGTAGACACCGACAGAAACCAGACCTGGCTCTATGAAGATCTAGTTCTACGAAACAAGTAGACACCGACAGAAACCAGACCTGGCTCTATAAAGCAGATCTAGTTCTACGAAACAAGTAGACACCGACAGAAACCAGACCTGGCTCTATGAAGAAGATCTATCTCTTTGAAGAAGATCTAGTTCTTAGTTACGTGTACCATTAAGGGGACCTGTACAAGTGAGCTATTATGCTCATACCTGCAAGTTTTAATTTGTTAACTTAATCTTATCTATTAAAAACATTTCTATTATTTCCTTAAAAGGCAGTAATAACAAAATTTACTTTCTCAGAAAGAACAGAATTTTTAAGATTTTTTACATGTTTGTGTAAATAATATTTTTACAACATATTTATCTAGAGATATAATAACTGTAGGAGATTTGCCATTTAAAAAAACCGAATAAATGATGCTACAAAATTTCTTACTCTTTCAAAGTTTCAGTTAAACAATTTCAAATGACATCCACTTATATTTGTGAAAGTACATTACAGTGTCACCGATTAAAGCACTACACAGTTCATTGTTTTGCACTTTTAACCAAAAGCAAAAGGGCGCCTAATTTGTTCACCAATTTTGTCTACACACAAGATTATCCATAATTTGTTATGCGCATTAACAAGTAAACAATTTTGCAAACAGACAGACAGCTCGTTAAGGCTTTAATTGACACCTGTTGCGGACGAATACGTTCGTTCTAATTGATTTATATCAAACAACTGCAACAATGAGCGTTGCCAGCGTTTCGGATGTAAATCTAACGATAATAGGGCTGTCAATTTACAAGAGGCAAGCAGCTGTTAACTTTCTAAGTGGTTATCATGTAGCACGTTGCCTCTAACTAGAGCAAGCTTAGAATGTTTGGATGTCAGTTGACCTAAAATGTAGCGGCCAATGAATGAGGTAAAATAATTTTCTTGTGTAGCCGTGATGTGAAATTCACGTGTCACAATTAAATAACTTTGATTTATAGTCTTAATCCGAAAGGTATTTTAAACCTTTCACCTAGTTATTAGTTTTAAAAATTAGTATTTTGTAATTGTTTGTAAATTGTGTTCTACTTTACTGTAGTTATATTATCTCTTCGACGCATGCAATAATTTTAACTCATTGTTATCCCAATAGAATTGAATCTTTAAACAAAAGTCAAACTGATTCGTTTTTGCTCAGTCTTAAATTATTTTCATGGAATTATATAAATTTAAAACCGTATTTAACCTATACAAAATGTATTTGAGTAGAATCCCCTTAGGCCTACTTGTGAAACATTTATTTATAAAAAATCAATAACTATTTTTTAACATTTTTTCTGAATTCCACAAGAGTACAATTTCGAAATTTAAATGTTTCTGATAATTTTTTTTTTTAAGTTCCCCTGACGCTCTTTTTAAGAAAACCGCAATGTACCTACATAATTATTCTCAATTTTAGTATTTGAAAAAAGAAATGTATACTATCTTTTTAATACCTTTAAAATTTAAAAACTGCCACATCTGTCAGAATACCTTTTTTAATACGTTATGTAATCTCAGATGAATTTCGTAAATCAAAATGAAGTGTTTTCACTTCGATTTAATGAAGAATATATATCGACTTTTGTGAAACAGACTATTTTAAGGCGGTATGATGACTTATTTAATCTATTCCAAATTAAATTACCAAATTTAATTTAATAACACTTAACGTCTTGGAGGACATTGAAAACTCTTTCACTCAACTCCGCTAAAAAGTAAATGTATGTTATAGACATTTAGAAGAAACTCCATTTCAATAAATGCTCCTATTATTTATGCGTAAAGGACTAGAAACTTTTTCTGATTTCCTAGATTCAAAATGCCTATTTCGCTTTGGTTTCACAACCTTCGACAGCGTTGGCTAATTTATAAATACGTTTTGGTGCTATTCTCGCCAATTAAACGTGTTCACGTAGATTATTTTATTGTGTGAATTCATATTTGTTTTAGTCGAAAACTCTTTGATTAACAGTTAGATATTACTCACCCCCTGCATTTCTTCGATAGTCTTGCAAATTCTTTGAAAGTGTTCATACAATAAAGGTGTTTTCTCTCTCTCTATTGTTCTTTTTATTTTCCTCTATAGTGTCATTTAGAACATTTTATAATTTTAATGTTGTTGAGATCTGTTTTATACCAATTGCAACTGCTTTTCCTTCAAATGTTCTTTCATAATCTGTTTTACATCCATATAATAACGTATATTTTTATCATTTATCTTTAGATATATGAATTTCTTTATTTTCTTATGTTTTCTAGTATACTTTATTAAGAAATTTAGTATACCCTTGCTGTAATTGCTCTAGATCAGATGTGTCGAACACAATTTTGCAGAGGGCCATATTAAATTTAAAATGTGTAGGTGGGCCAGATTCAAATGAAAAAAATGTACTGAATTATTATAACATTTTCTTTATTTAATTATATAGTGTATAATATACGGTTGTTAAAAATCATATCAAAGTTATAAAAGGGGTGTAACTATTTTGAGCTCAAGGATACAGACTGTGGTGGTTTCTCGTGGCGAATACTTTAGTTTTAGCTGCTCGAGCGAAACAGATGCCATTTTCGCGCGCGTGCGATAGAAAAATCCATAAATAAATATTTACCTAACACTCTCTCACTTGCCTAGGCACGCCCTGCTCTTTAAATTACTTATAAATGTAGTGTGCGCACTTTAAAACTTCGGTGGAGGAATCGAGTGAAGTCTAAAAGTTCTAAAATACATGATTCTTCTTTCTGTGAGACATTGCGATCGCGAGCCGTATCTTTGACACAACTCCTCTAGATGTTATCTCTATGTCATCTGTTCCCTCATTCCTATATAGTACATTTGTAGTTTTTACTTCTAATCTTTGCATTATTAACCAATATTAGATATGTTGGTACCTCTATACATAGATTTATATAAAATCATCCCTAACCCCCCTTCCCGTGTTTCCTTGAACTCAAACTGTTTGTCAACAGTTTGTCATTTGCTCCTCTCATCTGATCGTTCGTAAATTATAGTCTATATACCCAATTTGGATTCCATTCTTTTACATTTATTTTTCACTATTCAAGTGTTTCGTAATATAGCCTATACTTCAGACGGTGTCCCATTTGTAACAAATGGCCTTGTCGCAGCCCTTTTTTAAATTCCTTCTATTACCTAATACTCTCCTGATATATATATATATATATATATATATATATATATATATATATATATAAATTTTCAATCGTTTTTATTCACCTAATCAATTTTTTAAAAAAAATTATGATGTATTAAAAATTATAATGTAATTATAGTGGGTGACAATTTATGTTAATATAATTTTTTCAATTATTTATTCAACAATGAAATTATAAAAATGTCTTGGATTTAGGTTGGATTCGAACTGAGTATCTCCATGTTCGAAGTCTGGATCTTTAGCACTGAGCCAACTTTCCCATGGCTAGAAATGTGTTTTTCAAAGATACATTTGAATTTTTCTCCTCCTCATCTGGTTTGTCGTCGAAACCTCCATTGTACAACCTTAAATAATTGTCATGGTTACCACACAATATCATAAATAATGCTCTAGGATTAAAAATTAATGATAAGAATAAAATAAACAAAGAAACTGGCTTAACGGTATCAAACCTTGCTTCACAAACGGATAGTGCAAAAGGAAAGTGATAAGAAACTAAATCACATTGCAAGCGACGATAAAAGCGTATAAGTAGTCACACACAAAACTAATAGCCCAACATCATACATAGAATGGGAAATGAAAAATTGTAAGGAAATTCTCTTTCTATTTTGCACTTAATATTGTTATTCTGACATATGTATACGCACATTTATAATTATTGTAGTTAAAAATAAAAATAAATTAAAATAAAATATTCCTACTTCTTTGTTGATTTAAGTGGGAATTTATTTTAAACACAAATTTTATATTACTTGTTTTATCGAATATGGTTGTACCTTTTACAGTGAATTTCATATCCGTGTAGAGGTTTGTATAGCTTTCACTAGAGTATAGTTGGCATAAGTTCTTTGGAGCACTTCGCAATATTTTTTTCTCATCGGAAGGTTTTCAAATAGTTATTTAGGAGTAGAATATTTTTTAGAAGGAAATACTGCAACGTGTAGCCAAACTTTTTTAAAATAAATTCATGCTATATTAAACCAGAGTTTGATATTTGTGTTTGTTTTATTTCTAATTCTTACATTTCACACCAATGATTCATTTCTTATTCATGAACTATTATTCAGACATGAAAACTATTCAAATATAAACTAACTAAACAATGTAATGATAAATTTGTAATTAAAAAAAATGTTATTACCTAGAAGAATAGTAAAACATTTTAAACATATTTTTAAAGAACAAATTTACGAAAAATATATAAAAATAAAGCTTCGTGTTTTTCATATATATATATATATATATATATATATATATTAAGTTTTCTTGTTTAATAATTTAAAACAACATAGGTTATTCAAATACAAGAATATTTATTAATTTATATTCAAAGCTTTTCATTGGTAAACAGTACCAACATAATTATTGTAATTTTCATTCCTGATGATGTTGGTACTGTTTACCAACGAAAAGATTTGAATATAAATTAATAAATATTCTTGTATTTGAATAACCTATGTTGTTTAAATATATATATATATATATATATATATATATATATATATATATATATATATATATATATATATATATATATGAAGTTATTATTATTACTTGTTAATAATTTTTTCCACAACTAAGTACAATAATTTTACCTTATGTGACGAGGCTCCTTTCGGTCACTAGACCATTATCGAATCACTGAATTAATTTTCTCTATTTTTCTGGTGTGGATGTTCGGTCCGTGATGTTGGTATTTGTTGACGTCATACATGTTTCTTCTTAAGCCGCATGTATAATGCTTTTGAATAGTACGTCGTCTGCATATGTTGTAGGTTCAGTAATTGTTGTGTATGTTTTTATAAATGTGGTATTTTTCGTGAGTAATTTTTTAGTGAGTTTAGTTCTATTGGGTTTTATTTATTTCAAGTATAGTTAGCTTATTTTCGTAATTTGTTATTTCATGTGTTATATGATATTAGGTTTGCTGCAACATTTGATGCTTTTGTATTTTTATTTATGAATGCTCTGTAATGTTCTTCAAATCATATTTTAAAGGATCTTGTTGTTTTCCCTATGTAAAATGCGTTGCAGTCGTTCCATGTAGTTTTGTAAATTCCTGATAGGTTATGTTTTTCTGTATTTGTTTTGTGGTTTGTGTTAATAAGATATTTTATTATTTTGTTGTTTGGTTTGTATGTTGGAGTATAGTATTCTTTGTTGTATATATTTGTTGATTTTTCTATTTTGTTATTGATGTATCTATATTTTAGGTAGATTTTTTTTATTATTTTTGTGTTCAGGTTGTAGTGTTGTGTTGAGGTTAGGTTTTTTTGTAAATTTATTGTATATGTTTTTTATAAGGTGCTTGTTGTATCCATTTTCTATTGCTATTTTTGTAATGTTATCTAATTCTTCATTTAATTTTTGTTTGTTATCTTGTGTGTATTTTATAGCTTTATTTATCTGTTACTGAAAGTGTTGTGTGTCCAGGGGTGGTTAGATTTGTAGTGTATTGTGGTGTTGTTGGAAGTTGGTTTTCTGTTAACTGTAGTGTGAATGGTAGGTTGGTATATTACAAGTACATCGTCTACGTACCTTATCCATAGTAAAATATGTGTGTTTAGTATAGGTTTAATTATTATTTGTTCAAAGTGCTGTAGATATATTTCTGACATGACTGATATATTTATATCTGCTCCCCTTCCACCCCCTCTCTTTAGAAAATGTTTACAGTAAATACATAAAATAAATGTTTTTTTTAACAATAGCATAAAAAATACTCGAAGCTAAAGACTCCGGTTCGATTTGACTTATTAAAAAACTCTTCCGCCCACTCTTGACATTGTTTGACATTCAATGGGAACACGAGTTATCAGAAGCCGGAAGTTATGAAGTCAACTAATCATTAGTAACTTGCTGTTTTGCTCCCTTTAATTAATGAAATCAACATAACCTAACTGATTCGCCATACAAGGTTAAATCTATCAAAGCCATCCCACAAAAGCTAATATTTCATGAATGAATAATGGATTTGAGGCCACGCACAGATCTGATCCGTTCCAGCATTACATTGCGTGCTGTGCTTATTCCCTTCTTTGTAGTTATTAATAGGACATAGTATGATTATATCCAGCGTAATTATACTGTGTTCATTTGTTTTCTACTGTTACTGTTTTATAAAACACAACCTCCCGAAAACTAATGGTGGACTGAGATTAATTATTTGAATCAACCGTCAGTCATGTTACATAAGACAAAGTATTATAAAAATATGTGATTAATATCGCAAAGAGATTTTTGGAACAAAGTTTTACTTACAACGTTTTCTTAAATCGATGCTGTATTTATATCTTAATATTTTTTAAGCTACAACTGTTCTGAAAAAATACTAAACTTTTTCACCTTTTAGAAAACAAAAGTCTGATAATGTTTAAAAAATTCAATTATCTAATTCCTAAACTGGATGTTAAACTGGAGCCCAGAACTACCTCAGACACTTGGATGATGTCAAACGGATGCCCATACTAACTCAGCCACTAAAAAGTTTCCAATCAGGCCCAGAACACTAACTCAGTCCCTACAAAGATGCCAAACAATTCCAGATATTAACTCAACCATTATAAAGTTGCTAAACATTTCCAAAACACTAACTCGGTTACTACAAAGTTTCCAAATAACTCCAGAACACTAACTCAGTCATTACAAGGATGCCATAAGATCCCAAAACACTAACTTAGCCACTGCAAAGTCGTCGTATAAGATTTGACATTTTTCTGTAAAGAAAATTTAAAAACCTTATTTCTGATTCGTAAAACTGAAATTTGTAATTCTTTAGAAATAGGTTTCAATTTTAGAAACCTAATTTTTTTATCTTAATACGCTTTAGTTGAAAAAAATGATTTAGATCTCGACACAAATAGTAGACTATTTGAGAGAAACACAATAAAGTGTCTACAATTTACACTTATGAAACTAGGCAAAATAAAATAAATATCTTAATAAATATTTTAATTATTTAGTAAGTAATTTTACTTCAACAAGAATAAAAATCTTATGAGATCGGAACTGTAAAGAATCTATATTTGTCTAGAAACGAAAAACTTTATTCTTTCGTACAGAAATACTTGCTCACAAGATTAGTAGCCTAATTATTGACGATCTAAAGACAGTCTTATCACAAACCCTACAGACATTATTAAGGAATAGAAGCGTTACGTAGGCCTATATTCTGCACAGCATGTATCGAGAAATAAAAGAATAAATAATACAAATCTCTTTTCTGAGGTAATTAGGCTTGATTTAGAGAAGTATTGTCCTAAATTTTCAAACCAGATTGTATGCAGTTTCGAAATTTTATATTACGTTTTCCTAGAACTTTTCAGAAAATCATACTGGTTTCTTTTATATTCGTATAGTTAAATCAAATTTAAATATAAATTTCGTTGCTAAAAATAAATATCTTGTATTTTTAAAGAGTATATTATAAAAAAAAATTTCAAATAGTTCAATGAACGACTAATGTAACAATGTTATTACAGTCTGTGCAAAGGCATGTCGTAGTGAGGGGTTGGTTACCATTGCCTTAAACGCTCGAATCAAAGAATTAATATTAAATATTACAATTTTATTTCAGTAATAATTTGTAAGTTTTTCCCTTGTCATTTTCTTACAATAAATTAGTAGTGGATGGCTAAACTTGCCTATGACCCAAACACAGAATACACATTAAATTAAAAGTTTTGTTTAGTGACAAAATTTATTCACACTATTTTAGCGATTTTATTTCATAACCTACAAACCCATTATAAAGCGGAAATAACTTATTTCTAACACGAGAGCATAACGATTTCCGGTGTTGAAGTCAACACTTTAATCTGAAGCCGCAATCAGCTGCTTCCGATGGGGGAAGTGTTACGATAGTTTCGCCGATTTGGGACAATGGGAACAGATACATTGACAGAACGTGTCAACAGTTAGGAGAGGCAGAAGGTATTTCGGTGGCATTTGCATTACGTAAACCTTAAATTAGAAATTGTAATTAATTTACTTTTAGTCATAGTAATAGAAATATTTAGTCAAACATTCTCTACACCTAAAACTATACTAATATTCACTAATAAAATTACAAAAAAACATAATAAACCATAAATATATATATATATATATATATATATATATATATATATATATATATATATATATATAATATGTTTTCTTGTTTCATAATCTAAAACAACATAGGTTATTCAAATACAAATAAATATTCTTGTATTTGAAAAACCTATGTTGTTATATATATATATATATATATATATATATATATATATACTCATTAAAATATTGCTTTAACGAATTCAGTTGACTTTGGCTCTATGTAAAATATAAAAGTATCTATATGTAATACAGATTTGACTTAAAAAATGTTTCACCTTGAAAATTGAAATAAAAAATCTTTTTATGTTGAGGGCTTAGAACTTTGATTCGTTATTGTAATTTTTATTGAAATATAATTTTTATTAAATGAAAAATCATATTAAACAATAATATTTATCTTAATAATGTACAATACTGAAAATAATATACAATACAAGTAAATTAAATCAGCTCTTGTATGACATTAAACTTTACCACCTAATATACGAGATGAAATATATGATATTTTTTTAATATATAGGAAATTTCATATGAAAATGATGTACAAACAACCTTTAAATTACCTCAAGACGAAAACAACTATTAGCGTCAATGGACTGCATTATAAGCGGCTTCCTTGACTTTCTGAAACTTTCGGGATCATTCGTTCACTTTCGGAAATCTAAAAGAAATTTGATCAAACTGAATATTTTTTTCAATTTCAACAAGGTCAGGCGTGCCAAAAGAAGTGTTTACTTTAAAGGGAAAAAACAATTGTTAAATTGGATGAAAAAACCTCCAAGCAGAGATTTTACGAATAAAGAAAATCTGAGAGGATCAAATAATAATAAGTACATGAAAATAGTATAAAAAATAATACTACTAACAATAAAAAATGCTTGAGTTGTTTTCAATTGCTTGTAAAATATTACAGTGCATTTTTAATTTTTTTTTAATTTTAAAGATTAGAAATGTTTTTTCTAATCTCACTGAGACAAACCGTTCCAACCGCACTAAGTGAGATTAGACACTGATGTAGATTAGGTAAGGTCCAAAACGTAAGAAATAGTTATTTATGTCGGTCAGTCGTACGATTGTTTATTTTATGACTCAATAAATATAACTGTCAGTCAATTTGTACATCCAGCAAGAGGAGACTTCTGCAAACATAATTCTGTGTAAATTGCTTTTACAAAACGGAACATTACAGTTTCAACTGACACGCTATACGTTTCACTTTATCTGCATTCACCAGACATAGTCCAGTATATTTGTAGCCTTTAATTTGTTTCCTGTTTCATAGTGGAACAGGTTTACTGGTTTTCGTTCTTTGATAATTTATATGGTAATCTTTGTACAATCACTGTACAAATACAAAATGTTACAAGGTGTTCGAAAAAATACCAAGAAACTTGTAGTGTTCTATAAACTTCAATGAACGGTATTAGACAATGGAATGTAAATTAAAGACAAGAAGGAAACTTTATTACGAAACCGAAGTCATACATGACGAGAAACAAATAGGGTGGTGGAGTTCTCTAGTGTCTAGTGTTAAGCACTAACATAAAGGTCCCAAATTCGGTCGAGCTAAAGAATTTTTGCTTTGTCAGCTGCCAGAACGACTCAGCCTGTGAAAATGAGTTCTCAAGTTCAAACCTAGAGTAATAGTGAGCGGTTTAAACGAAGTGTTAATTTCCTTCCTTGAACACCGAGGCAACTCGATAACTCGATTCTGTTAAACTCGCTACGTGGTTAAATCACACCTATACCAAGTTTTCCTTCATTAGGAATTAGAAGT
Organism: Prosapia bicincta; assembly: GCA_036971475.1. NCBI lineage: Eukaryota > Metazoa > Arthropoda > Insecta > Hemiptera > Cercopidae > Prosapia > Prosapia bicincta. Next base: position 309,426,904 of record JBAIZL010000002.1, read on the forward strand.
TAAATGACGTTATATTTGTCTAAAATTTGATTATAGGTATAAACCTAGAAATATTACGCAATCCTCCAACTTAGATAAGTCCTAAGAAGGTGAACACATGCCTGTATAGGTTCCCATCGCCGACGAGTAGGATAAATTATAGACAAGACTATAGTAAAGGAAAACTCTTCACTGGTTTGGGAAGTGGCGCAGAGGTCATGCCATGAGTGGCTAGGACAGTAGTCCTTTATTACGCTAAACAACTATTGTGGTCAATATTTTCATATATGCCTACATAAGAGGATTCATTAGATTTTTTTAAATATCTAAATCGTATTTTTATTACTTTTTTATACAACTCCATAACTGTTGAAATACACCAAAAAGTTTGAAAAATTAACGCATAATTAACAATAACATATATGTACTTATAACATATTTACTTTTCCTGAAATATTTCGATTACTTTCTTAACGAGATTTTTCTGGCATAGAAGGGCCTATCTAAACGACTTCTTGCAATATTAAGTAAAACACTTTAGACAGACCATGCGAAGTTCTTAGAAGACTTAATGTTGAGGTGGATGAATATAGGGATTGAAGCAATCTTGAGATAGGAAACGTCCAACGATCAACCTCGGTACTGCAAGACAAATGTGCTTTAAAGCCCTACTCGCAGATCTGCTGAATTATTTATGTCCCACGAATAAAAAAGTTACATTTTTCTCCGCTTGAATTTGAATAAAGCTATTTGTAAAGTAGATGTTTCGAGACAAGGTAGTTTATAAATGTGTTTGTTGCTTCAACAATTCTTATGTAAATAACTCCTCTGTTCGTAAAAGAGACAATTATTAATATTGAAGTTTTAAAATATCATTTCCCCTTAAATGATTCGTATATATCACTCTAGTAGAAAATTTCCATTAGTGTAAGGAAATATAAATATAAACTTCCAATATTGGTAAAACTATTCAAATTAATAAATGTATCCATTTTTTAGTCACAAAAAATGGTTGATCTGTTTCGGTAAAATATTTAAATACTTAAAGCGAATAAATATTAAACTAATTTTAACTTGTATTTTGTACATTTTAACTCACGTCATATATTTATGTTTTCATTTAGAATCTAAGATACTTTTTTACAACGTTTATCCTGATTAATTTTTTTTTGTCCCTATTCGACTTTATAAAAGAGGCTATGACGTTTTTAAAAATAAGCTTTAAAATTTAATTGTTTTAATGTTCATTTTGTCATTTATAGTTATAGTTATTCATAAATATACATACACGTGTGATAATGTCTACTTAATATGGAATACTAAACATCATGTAATAGGTAGAGGTGTGGGAAAATTTTAGTGGGAACTTTAAACCTTAAAAATATGTAGGAAAAGGAGAAGGTTCATGGCTCACGTGGCTAGTGTTGCGACTGCTGTATACTGAGATCTTATAAACGGGAAATTCCTAAAGAGAAAGTGCGTTTCATTTTAAGGCTTAAATGAAATAAAATTGTGATCATTGATAAGCAATAATTATACTACTGTGTAAGTTAACTTTTGCAATCAAAATATATAATTGCAATCGATACACACACACACACAAACACACATGCAATGCCAGAATTTAAAAGCGTTACAAGAGTCTATTGTTTTACTGACATATCGCAAGGGCATTAGGTCCCATCTAGGACACATATACCTAATTTGCAACCCTATATTTTAAAATAATATATATTTTAAGAGATCTTTTATTCTTATGATAACATCTTTTATAAAGAGTTTGAAACTATGAAATAAAAATTTATTTTGCTAAAGGCTATACTAATGTATTTCTCTAAATTGAAATAATCTATTAAAATGGTTTTTAGTAGAGTAGAAACGAAATTCGAATCTCGAAATATTTCTTGGTTTACCTGAATACAAATCCAAAGTTTCCAAGAGGCTCGTTGCAACCGGAACTACTAATTAAATATATAAGACGGTAAATTAGGTAATACATATTAGGTTTAAAAATAAACACTCAACATAAATAAACGTATGTAAAATGTTCATAAATTAACTGAACTCTGTTTTATGGTTCCAGTTTCCTCCAATCTGACCGAGTCTGTGATGCCAGGCGTCTGTCTGCCAGTGGCGTCATCATGTCCTCGGAGATGCCAGGATTGTCACACCTCCGTCCTCCTCCAATCCAGAGGCGGAAGTTCAGTATCCCGGCAGCCCTTCATGGTAACTTCCTGGGTCTGTCTGAGGTGCATGGGGCTGGTAACTCGGCGCGTAGACGTTTCAGCAACGTCAGTGATGTTGTCAGTAGAAAATTCTCCAACACCCTAGGCTGGCGCACGGCCAGTGTGCCTACGCATGATATAGTAACCCAAGGGAAAACGTTGTGTGGACAGTACATTAGGTGCAGGCTAAAACGGTCGGGCATGTTTAACAGAAAGTGCGGATTGCAGAGGCTAAGAAGCGTGGCAAGTTTACCTGGCGGGTTTGTAGTGCGCGAAGTGTTCCCGGAACTCTTGAGCATCGGCCAGGAGTTAGAGAGGATGCACCCTAAACTGTACACGGGAGTGGCTAGACAAGCATCTCCCACGCCTGGTGCAGCTGTCTTCGCTACGGATAAATCTGTAAATACAGTGTTAACGTCTGTCGCTAGAGAACTCATACGCAATGATGTGACGTGGGGTAAGATAGTGTCTCTGTACGCAGTAGCCGGAGGTTTAGCAGTGGACTGTGTCAGACAAGGACACCCGGAGTACCTACAGAGTCTGATGGAGTCTATGGGAGAAGTTCTGGAAGACGAGCTAGCTTCATGGATTGCTGAAAATGGAGGATGGGTCAGTGTCATTTTTTTACTTGAAACTATTTTTATTTAATTCTTAATCAGTTTTAAAATTTAAAAAATATTAATAATTTTCTATCATTTTTAACAAAAAAACAGGTAGTCAGTTGTGTTTCTAAGCTAAAAGTATTTCTTATAAAAAAACGTATTTAGTCTTCATTTTAATAGACAATTCGGTTATAAAGTAGTATTAATTTGTTCGCTATTTTTCTAAAAATAATTGCTCTAAAACGATATTCACTGGCGGATGTACAAAATCTATAACCCCTCTACGGTGAGAAAAACCTTATCTTTCAAATAAATAATTTTTACACTATGATGAATGTTCATTGCTATTATATCCTTCATCAAATGTTCATCAAAAAATCTAATAAAAATTGTTAAGCTGGTTTTCATACATTATTATTGTATTGAATTTTAGTAAATTTTAAAGATCCCATTGCATATTCCATAATATACCATTGTGTTAAAGCAATAGTTTTAAAAAAAAATTCAAATTATTATATGTTTAATACTTAATAAATACTTGAATTGTTCTTAGGATTTTTAATGATGTGCTTTTGGAGTGTCTTTTATCTCCAGTGCCGCAGTAAGATTTAATTTCTCGCTTCAAGCAACGAGGGTTGCTTGGCTGGGAAACATTACCTACAGACTTTAGTCGTAAATACACACCCATAAACGTTCCGCCGTTTCTAGCACGGGCAGATAAACGTTCGTTTAATTGCTGGATTCAACTCTACTAAAAGGAAGCCTTTTACTGTTGTAGGGATGAAGTGGAAAACAAAAAAAGGAGTTCGTTAGAACTTTGTTTGTAAAAAAAACACTCCAAATATGTTAGTAAAGACTGTAGCAGAGGACAGGAAAAGAATATAATCTCTGTTGACGTGAATTTAATAAACGTCGCTAAAAATAAGATGTATCCATAACGAATGCATAGGAAAGGTAATTGATGAGACAGGAGTTCAACTAATCAGCCTCACGTTATGGGAGCAAGAACCACAGAGGCACTTTAGGGTTCTATTTTCTTTTTTAACTTATAACCTCAAACAAATAACCATCACAAGGGATTATCTAAATCAAAGCTTTACGGATGGTAGTACAAAAAAGTTTCCATTCTGAAATAGACATAACAATGTTAACATTTAATTCAACTTTTTACATTTGTATTTTCAAATTATGACTTTTAAGTAACTAATTTAACAACAACAAAATTTTATTAACAGAAGAGCTTCATTAAATTTTGTAATGATAATATCTTCAGCTTTTAGTTTGATTTTCTTCAAAGAAAAATATTTTTCAAATTAAAAAAGATGCACACATGATAAAATTGCTTTAAATAAATATATTGCAAGCAAATCATTATTACCTTATTTAAGTATAATGAAGTAAATGAAGCAAAAATGAGAACTTTAAAAATGAGAAGGAAATGAGAAACCACAAAATTAAGATCGCCGAATACTTTTATGGAGTTATTTAATTACTTTAGTGTCTAATTATATATATATATATATATATATATATATATATATATATATATATGAAGTTAATATATTACTATTGTAAGTAATTTTATCCACCATCTCTCACAGAAAAAGTAATCAGTGATTCGACAATGGTCAAGTGACCGAAAGGCGCCTCATCACTCAAGGAAAAATCATTGCACTTAATTGTGGATAAAATTACTTACAATAGTAATATATTAACTTCATAAAGTCAGTGCGACGGAAAAACAATGGATAACGTAAAATATCAAGAATATATATATATATATATATATATATATATATATATATATATATATATATATATACATTGTTAATGAACGCTAATATTAGAATTTAATTGTACTTAGAACTGCATGGCGTACTTATTTATATTTAGAACTTATTTATACACATTTATATTTTCTAATAAAGAGTAGCAAGGTTTTATCTTGTTTAACACGCTATTTGTCAGCTTTCAATAACAATACCTAGAAACGGACTTCACTATGTATGAGATGAAACGGATCGAAATTAGCTCTACCGGGAATTTTCACTATTAGGCGAGGAAATAAAGCACTAAACATACGATACTTGGTGCAGTAAGTCGGAACGAAATGCAGTAAGCCACCATGAAAGTTTGTGAACATAGCCACTTTATAAGAAATCAAAATTGCATTGGTGCATAAGAAAAATGCATCTTTTAAAAGTGCATTCACTGGCTAGATTTAAAAAAATGTATAACTCGGTGAATAATCACAGAAATGGGCCGAATTTTAGTACTCGGGGGTTTGTGGGGTCGCTGAACACGAATATGAAATCCGTAATGACCCCCGGAGTACCTGGGGCTCAGGGCGGTTGTCATCAACCTAATCTCCTGGAACTTTCCGTAAGTACAATACAAAATTTATCGAAGCTCCTTACTCGGGGGTTTCTGGGATCGCTGAACACGAATATAATATCGACGATGATACAGGAGTACCTGGGGCCCAGGGCAGGTAATACCTACGGCATCTCCCGGAATTTTCCATAAATTCAGCTCGAAATTGATTGATTGAGTACCCGCCCTCGGCCCCAGGTACTCCGAAGATCATTGTCGATATTATATTCGTGTTCAGCGACCGCAAAAACCCCCGAGTAAGGGCTTCAATCAATTTCGAGGCAAATTTATGGAAAATTCCAGGAGATGCCGTAGGTTTATCCGCCCTGGGCCCAGGTACTCCGAGGATCATTGCCGATATTATATTCGTGTTTATCTACCCCAAAAACCCCCGAGTAACGAGTGTCGATCAATTTTGTATTGTACTTTCGAAAAATTCCAGGAGATGACGTAGGTATTACCCGCCCTAGGCCCCAGGTACTCCGAGGATCATCGCCGATATTATATTCGTGTTTATCTACCCCAAAAACCCCCGAGTAACGAGTTTCGATCAATTTTGTATTGTACTTTCGAAAAATTCCAGGAGATGAGGTTGATGTCATCCGCCCTGGGCCCCAGGTACTCCGGGGGTCATTACGGATATCATATTCGTGTTCAGCGACCCCAAAAACCACCGAGTACTAAAATTCGGCCCATTTCTGTGATTATTCAACGAGTTATACATTTTTTTTAAATCGAGCCAGTGAATGCACTTTTAAAAAATGCATTTTTCTTATGCACCGATGCAATTTTGATTTCTTATAAAGTGGCTATGTTCACAAACTTTCGTGGTGGCTTCCTGAATCGAATGCAAAAAACCGCATTTCGGTCCGACTTACTCCACCAATTATCGTAGGTTTGGTCTATTTTTGTGCTTTATTTCCTCGCCTATATTATTTTAGCGCCAACACCAAGAGAAAACTCCTATTTTTCTCCACACCAAATTTTGTGTGTGTGTGTGCGTATATACATATATGTATATATATATATATATATATATATATATATATATATAATACGTCTTCTTGTTTAATAATTTAAAACAACTTAGGTTATTCAAACACAAGAATATTTATTGTATGCCTGATGATGTTGGTACTGTTTACCAACGAAAAGCTTTGAATATAAATCAATAAATATTCTTGTATTTGAATCACCTATGTTGTTTTAATATATATATATATATATATATATATATATATATAAAGAACAAAAGTCTAAATACAAATACAAGAATTATAATTGAATTTACAATTCAAAGCTTTTCGTTGGCTAACAGTACCAACATCATCAGGAATATTAAACAATTAAAATTATAATTGTTTAATATACCTGATGATGTTGGTACTGTTATCCAACGAAAAGCTTTGAATTTTAAATTCAATTACAATTCCTGTATTTGTATTTTGACTTATGTTCTTTATTAATATACAAGAATACATATTGCGATATATATATATATATATATATATATATATATATAAAATATGTATTTGATGAGGTGCTTTGTGTAATTTTGCACGTGTCTCGAATTATTATAAAGTTTTAAAACAAAAGTCCGTGACCCAACTGCTTTGGAATGCAACAAAAACTCTCAAGGTTGTTTCACAATAATATTTTTTTCGAAAAATTTATTATTACAACAGAATTTTTAAAACTTTCTAACGGTTTGTGGTTTTTGGTATATTATATTTAACGTTTTAAGATTTGAAATTCAATAAAGCTGCAATATAAAATTTTGTTAGGTAACTATAATTTGCAAGCCGAACTTGTGTCAAATCGATTTATGAATACATTTAGAATTTATTTTATCTTTAAAAATAACATTTAAAACGAACTTTCTTTAAATTAGTGCACAAATTTTGATTAGCAATTAGTGCTACAAATAATGCTTAGCTAATAACTGTAGTAGTCGCTATAACTAAAATAATAAAAGCAACAACCAATTAGTAGAATTTATAGCCTGAATTTATTTTTTTTAGTACCGAGTGCAAATATTTAAAAAGAAATTTACGGCGTTTGGAAATAATTCAGTAGTAAATATTACAAAAATATATCAGTCATCAGGTCTAGAATATTGTTCTTATTACTGCATCAGCGAACATAGGCCTAAACTAGTTACTAATGCCACAGGTAGCCCTGTTATATCCTCGTGCTATTATCGTTCCTTTTCCGTGTTTCGTCACCTCTGCTCCAAATTACTTTCATTAATGGACTGTAAATCTAGCACTAAATAGCCCACTATTATTAAACGTTGAATCATTAGGCTTAAACAATCTCGCATCCAGCTGCTGACAACTGCAATTATTATATTATTGCTTGAAAGACTAAATCAAAGATTTCAAGTAAAGAAACTTCTAAACATATTAATAACGAACATTACGTCCGGATTCCAGTCCACGCTCTTAATGTTAGGATTCTATTAAATAATGTTAAGATTCTATTAAAGCTATTATTGTAGCTTTATCTAAGCGGAATTCTTAGCTAGCCAAAATGGTAAGCTTTTATGGTTTGTCTGAAAAATTGTGTAAAACAGGTAACAAAATTATAACTATTGTATTTTTTGAAAAATCTTGAGAAAAAAAATAATTTCGCTAAAAAATCTGTTTTTTCTCTTTGATTTATTATGACAATAATACTTTTCTAAACGTGCACTAAACACATGTCTTTAGAAAAAACTTGTTGAAAATTTAGTCCTGACAAATTAATATAATGAAGTCGAATACAAGACAAATGTACGTTACAAGAAAAGAGTTGTTATACATCAAAATATCCGAAATGTGATAAAAAATATATTAAATTTAAAACAGAAGAATAATACTTCAAACACCTAAGAATACCAAATAAAACCATTTAACAAAAATAAAATAGTAAAATCATATTAAGATCTTATAAGATTTGAGTTTGTTTGACAAACAACCAAATACATCTTACTGTAGTAAAATAAGATTGAACTAGGTTTGATTGTTGCTGAAACGATATATTTTGTGGGAACGAAAATTTGAGACAATATAGATACGAATTCAATTAAGCGTCGTCGTTGAACACATTTGATAATTTAATTTATTTGTTGTTGGTATTTGTGTTTTAATGTATTATTGTTTTAATGATTACTGAATATTTTTAAATTCAAAAGATTCGTGGAAGTATTTTAATTCGGACTGAATTGTAAAACAAGTGTACACTTTTTTAAGTAAAGTGATACATATTAAAAATTGTGAGCACTATAGGTAACTATTTTCGTAACTTAATATTTAATATATTACAAATAGTCTACACACATCCTCCTGGCAATTTTAATCATTCTCATAAAATATGTATTTTATTTTTAATTATAAATGTATAATATGGTTTTAATTAACAGCATAATCTAACTTAAATCTAATTTCTTTATTACAAAACCAGTTTCGCTCAACAAATCAATCAAGACTAAATAATCTCATATTCACGCACTCAAGAGACTTGTCTCTCTCGGCCGGTTCGTTAGCGAACTCAAGGGTCTTGTGGAATGAGCACGGCAAGCTCCACGTAACAACGTTTTTACATAATGCCATTTTCAGAGAACCCTACTCCTTGAATATTCCAAAAATCTGCCTTCACGATATCTCTGAGTAAATGTCGCAGGAAGGTTTCAATTATATAAATACTCCTCAAGATTCTTATTTTCCTAAATAGTTTAAAATTTCTGTCGAAAATTGTGCAAATATTTTAATGGTAAGATTGATTCAAATTGCTTCAAGTAAAATAGAAGTACTAGATGTTCCATTCTAACAGTGTTACCATAGCGACAGTGTTTCATTGCCTTTATATATTATCTTACCCAACTGCCACGCCGGTTAGTTCTTTAATGAGTATTGACCCGAAAACTCTGGCTTCAAATTTCGAAACAATAGTGCTTTATTACCATACTATTGTGAATGTTTTCCTTTCTTGTTTGGAATAAGCATACATACCCTATAGCTTACCCACACTCGAAAGCTCCTCAGAGGATTAAACTAACATACGCACACACTCACACGCGCTTACCTGCTCCCTTGATTTTCCATGAGACACCAGTAGGTCTACAAAACAAAAATTAATCAAACTAATACATTTATGTAATTTTTACCGTTATTTTTTTTAATTCTAGATATTATTCCTCCGAAAAAGAGGCCAAACAGAACTTAATTTAGTCGCTATTGAATATCTAATGTAGTTTATTAGATATCGGAAATCGATATTTAATGACTGTTATCATTTTTACTATCTTTAGAAGGGGAGTGACATAATTAGGTCGTATTGCCCTCTATTTCCAAGAAACAATAGAATCCAAAAATGTCAGTAAAAACTACCTTGATGTTATAGTTTAAAGAATTATAATATAGTACTTAGCACAAGTAGGTGACTCATTGGCGGTAGATAGGATACCGGGCAGGGCCAGCATGTGTGTGTGTGTGTGTGTGTCTGTCGTCTGTGTGTGTGTGTGTGTGTGTGTGTGTGTGTGTGTCTGTGTGTGTGTGTGTGTGTGTGTGTGTGTGTGTGTGTGTGTGTGTGTGTGTGTGTCTGTGTGTGTGTGTCTGTGTGTGTGTGTCTGTGTGTGTGTGTGTGTATGTGTGTGTGTGTCTGTGTGTGTGTGTCTGTGTGTGTGTGTGTCTGTGTGTGTGTGTGTGTGTGTGTGTGTGTGTGTGTGTGTGTGTGCGCGTGCGTGTGTATGTGTATGTGTGTGTGTGTGTGTGTGTGTGTGTGTGTGTGTGTGTGTGTGTGTCTGTGTGTGTGTGTGTGTGTGTGTGTGTGTGTGTGTGTGTGTGTGTGTGTGTGTGTGTGTGTGTGTGTGTGTGTGTGTGTGTGTGTGTGTGTGTGTGTGTGTGTGTGTGTGTGTGTGTGTGTGATAAATAAAGTAATTAAAATAATAATGATGATGATGCTTTTAGCTGGTTTAAACAAACCTAAATGATAGAAAACTGGTTTTCCAAAACGAAGTAGAAATTGGCTTTCTATCACGTAGCCAGTATAAAGCCTGGGTAAAGTGTGCTTTCCAGGTGTGTAAACCATATTTAATACAGGAAACAAAGTAGGTTTCCCAAATGCAGGTAGCCTATATTTGGGATCTTCAGGAATATTTACACACTTCACCATGGGCGCATGTGGTACTGGGTGCATCTATCGCATATTCAGACATCCATGCCCACTTTTGTTGAATATAATTGTTATTATTACTTCTATTACTTATAACTTTAGCTATATTTGTAGGAAATGTATTTGCGACTTATTTTAACTGTAGGAGTATAAGATACTTATAGTATAACAAGAATGGAAGAAAATTTCAAGATGTTTATTTAAAAAGAAAAACAGGAAAATATCCATTGTGAAACCTAGATTACAAAATTCCAAGTGTATCCAGCAGGATTGAATTAAAATTAGTGGAATCTATTATTAGCTACGTGTTAAACATTGAGATTCATAAAAGGCTTAGGCCTTATACTAATTTAGTTTTATAACGTGAAATAAATTGTAAATTCAAAATATTTTCATTTAATACACAAGAAAATTTTTAACTTTAAATCTTTCTTTCATTACCAGAAATAATTCATACATGTTTTACTTTATATTTCATCCAAATAAAATTATTCTGAGTTGTTTCACAATCAAATTCACGAAATCGGTGAACCAAATTCAGAATTTGTTTAAAGTGCAGAAATATTTTTAAAAAATTGTAAAATGGGTAACAGTCGTAGAAACGTAAGACTATTTTATTTTTAATATAATCATGTAACTCATTAATAAGTTGATAGAAACTTAAGATAAAAATAGTAGCCTTATAAAAGTATTTAATAATTCAATTTTCCTTAGTTTTTATTGTGTATTAAAACGATCTGTAGGAATAACTAGGAGCACATAGGTTACATTAAATAACGTAACTTAACCTTATTTATTTTTATAACTTGATACTAATAGTCTAAATTTTACACTGTATCGCATTTATCAATTTTTCAAAATAAGAGCTCATTAAACGAACTAGTAAATATAGCTTAAAAAGTATATATATATATATATATATATATATATATATATATATATATATATATATATATGTATGTATGTATTTACATACCATGTTGTATGTATGATCTAACGCATGTATGTATGATATTCTTTCTTGTTCTTGATGATGTTAGTACTGTTTGACAACGAAAACCTTTGAGTTAGTACAGTAAAACATACTTATATATTGTATTTTCTCTATTTTACTGCTAATTTCTGTACACCAAAGAAAGTAACATCACATAAAAGTATAACAAATATTTTATGAAAACATAAGTTAGTAAATAATTTCAATAAATTTAGATATCTCTGATTTGATGGAAAATTGCGTTTGAAAATGTTTTAACTTGTCTAGAAGCGACCTTAAATTAAGGAGTTCTTCATTTTTAAATCTAAATATTAATTAAATGAAATAAAAGTGTTACTAAACAGCGATTAGTAATAACTATCATGTTAGGCTTTCGGAAATCTCATCAATTCATTTATTTCTGGATTGTTTTGCATTTTCTTAGAAATTTCTCAGGTGATGTCGATACAATCTAATGATTCACGTTTATAGATTTTTTTATATGGTAACTAATAAGATGTTTCCATTCAAATGTATGATGCTTTAGTTTTTTTTAATTGTTTATTATTATTTTTTTTTTTTGTAAAGAAGCAAATAATTGGATCTAGTGCGCATGCGCAGTGCCAAAGAGCGTTTATTAGGTTTCATTCTGGCGTTAGCCTCTTTAAACTAATATCTAAAACATTTTACGTTTAGTATATTCGTCTTATATTGTGCGCTTTTAGTTTGTTTCGGCGTGTGGTGTGTAGCCTTGTACATCTTAAAAATAAATCTGCCAGTCGATCACTAACCTGCCTAATGTTAGCGTACAGTGTAATACAGTGGGCAGATTCATTCGCCCCCCCCCCCACCGCTATTTGCGTGGCTGCTTCTTTAGTAAATTAATCGTCTATTAGTCTATTGATAAATAACGGTTACGCTTGGTTGTAATAAACAATTCTATTAATAAATATCTCTTTATAGAATTGTATGGTAGCATTTGAATTATACTGGTATCCTAATGTTTAAGGTGTGTATTTCCTTTGTCCAATAATATATAGTATAATTCATAGATTATACACACATTATTTAAGTTTTCTGAAATCTGTAAAATGAGTTTAAGGATTAGTACCTAAAGGCATTTAAAATAGTTGATTTTCGTTTAAATTCCGTAAAAGGTTTGTCTACAAGTAAAGTAGCAATACGTCCAGCGTTTATCCAGGGTAAATAATCCAATAAATTTGAGGGAATTAATACTTTCGTATCAGAAGAAACATACTATTATAATTATAACAAAAAAGTATTAAAACAAAAAATAAAATTTTCAGCTGTTTCGTTCGTTGTATGACTTTTTTATTATATAAAAATATTTATCATAATTTTACGAGTAAAGTTATGTTTGAACCTAAACATATAATCCAACCATACGTGTTGCCAGCAAATTTATTGAAATGCAACTCAATACAGCAAGATTAAATTTATTACATTGTTATTTATTGCCATTAAACACATGGAAACTTTTTATTTATAAGTTATAAATTTTAAAACAGTTGTAAACAAAGGGTTAATAACTATGAATTTATTTATAATATAAATCGTGACTTGCGCTGTTAAACTAAGGTTTGCGCAGACGTAGTGCTTTCTAAAACTATCATTTACTCAGCCGTTACTTATCATCTAGCCAGTGGTGTACAAATAAATGTAATTATCGTTTAACTAGATCATTTCATTAAAACAAACTTAATTACAAAAGGTAGTCTTGTGTTAGTTTCGCTCAGAGATTATATAGCCTATGTGTTTCAGAAATATTTTGCTTTATTTTAAAGTAAAAACTTGTATAGGCCTACCACGAACTTTTTTTGTTGGCAGAAAAAATTTCCCACACGTCACATAACCTAACTCCTAGAGCGACATATTCTTCGATTAGTTGATTTTCACAATTCATGTAACAGATTTCATACTAGGGTAAATCATAAAATAAGGTTCCCTATGCTGCTAAGAAAGAATGCGACGTGCTTGGAGAAATGTGGTACAGTTGAATTACTTTGACAAAAATTGCCTCGCGCAGGCATGTGGGGGTGAGGGGTGGGTTTTGGGCACTTGCTAGGGGGAGGAGGAAGAGAAAGTTCTAAATAGAAACGCTACTAGCCTGACTACATACTTTCGGCTGAGTTGATTCATTTATGAACGTCAAGAGGAAAACCCCGGGTACTACCCGGTTACACCATTTCTTGAAGAAACTAAAAACACGTGCACTATAAAACACAAAAGATAACATAAAACCTAAATCAAAACATAACACCAGAAAATGTTTTTGGAATGGTACGTATAGATCCACCTGCTTTCACGACCAACTGAAGTGTCGCTCAGAGCTGTCGCCCTAACGCGCATGCGCACTGGCGCCTGTTGGCATTGCGCTTCCAACACCCCGATTTTTCACAAAGTGATTCAACTGTAACACTGTCTTACTTACCAGCTCCCCCTCTCTCTACCCCCCCACTCCCGCTCGCTACATTGCTGTGTGCCGGGCTAGCAGCCTTCAAAGTTGGAGCTCTTCATTACTATTACCGCCAGTTGCGAAATTCGTGCTGTGATACGTTTATTTAAATGCAAAACGGATTTCCCCTATTAAAATTTATCGTCAGTTAATCGAAGGTTATGGGGAAAAGTGTATATCTGTTCAGTATGTTCGCAAATGATGTAGAAAATTCAGTGAAGGGCGCACGAAAATGTATGATAAAGATCGGAGCGGAAGGCCTTCAGTTTCAAACGGAATTGTTGATAAAGTTAAAAGAATATTTCAGGAAGGGCCTGCTTTTAACTGACTTTTTGTCTCATGGAACAACAGTTAACTCCGACAGATATTGCGACACATTAAGAAAACTGAGACTTGCGATCCTGAACCGCCGGAGAGGAAGATTGTCCAGTGGTGTGAGGCTTATTCATGACAACGCTCGACCTCATGTCTTACATCAAACTCAAGAACTGCTGACAGATTTTGGCAGGACTGTTGTACAGTTCGAACCTAGCCCCAAGTGATTATCATTTATTCCCAAAATTAAAAGAACACTTGGGTGGCTTATGCTTCTGTACCTAATCTGAAGGAAGAGGTTACTCAATACCTCAAAGGTTTGGCGGCAGAATTCTATAACATGGGGATAGAAAAGTTTGAGCATCGTTTTCAAAAGTGTTTGGACAGAAACGGTGATTATGTGGAAAAATAGCGTAAGTTTTAAGCTTTAAAACGATATATTATAAGAACAAAAATAAATCTGTCTATGTTTAAAAATTGGGAACCTTATTTTATGAATAACCCTCGTACAACTGATTTCCACTACATTTGGAGTTTATGTTTATAGTGTTATCAAATACAATTTTTCATATAAATAATTCTATTTTTTAAAGTATTTGCTATCGTATTATATTTATTTATTAATCGGTACGATTTTAATGTACAATTTAAAATTCTGATATAGATTTCAATAACAGAAGTAACAATGATAAATAATGCATAGAATGACTTATTTGTTTTACTTTTTTAGAGTATAATTTTCTATATTTCACAAACCTTTATTTTCCAATGTTTTTTTAAGTTTGACTTAATGGCTTGTTGTAGTCTATACATGGAATTCTACTCGACAAGGCCTATGACGTTTCTCATTAAAATATTTAGAACAAAATTCAGTGTGAATCATTTTATTTACTTTAGGTTTCTCACAAAGGCAGTACTATCTTCATTCTGTCGGATGACTAAAGGGTAATCACATCCATAGGGTAATCGATTTGTCTGAAGATTTCTTTGTCGGATAGTATGTCATTTTCACTTCATAAGCTTCTTTTTCATTCATTTTGGATTCTGTCCTCCTCTCGCCAATACATTTCAAACTATCTGACCATAATATTTTTATTTTTATTAGCACTCTTGTTAGCTCGTTAATTTAAGAAAATAATGGCTTTTAACTAAATACATTTCAAATGCTCCAATAAAAATTAAAAAATTTGAAGCTGTAATTTGTTAGATTTCTTTATAGTTTAGAGCTTCTTGAAAAGTAAAAGATAAATCTTTATGCTTACAGTTCTATAATTAAAATGTTTACATTTCTCAAATACTTCAACAATTACAATGAAAATATTGGAAAGAACCCCAATACCACAAAAATAATCAAAAATAACAAGTTACTTGAGATTAAACCCTGTACATAGTGACACCCCATGTTTAGAGTAACTCTAGTTTGTAACTTCTTGTTGGTAGATTGTAATTTTGTAATAAGACCCTCTGGTGATGATGGCATGGTCATCGAAATGTACATAAGGGTTTAATCTCAAGTAACTTGTTTTATTTCTTATTTTTTATTATGTTTGTGGTATTGAGGTTCTTTCCAATATTTTCATTGTAATATATTATACCATTGTGCCTTTAATATTGTATATGCTTCAATAATTGTTACATAAATACCATATTGAAATGAATGAATTTAAAAGGTAAACGGAATAGTAGACGAAAAACTAAGTCATCTTCAGTATTCTAATACTTGTAGATTAATGCGTGCGTTTGTGTGTATGTGTGTTTAAAGTGATATGTTAACCTGAAGTTGTCGCATCAATGATTTTTTCTGCCTGAAAAAATGTTTAAAAATATCAGGTGTTTATACGTCAAACCAGGTTTATGCGAAATAAAACCGATAATTGTGGACTGTAACCAGCTGCTATGGCAACAGAACGGAACACTTGTACAAACCCACTTGTCGTTGAGAGCCGTGCAACTTAGAGCTCACAGATGGAATGTGTTGATTCATTCTATATGCAAATTACAAGTAGAGCATCTAGATATGTAGGAAGCATTATGTAGTGGTTCGATCTGTTCTGCTTTAAACAAATAAACTATTAAAATTACCTGTTAAATGTAATGGCAATTAAAATCTTTTATGCTGCTGAAGTCGCATATTGAGTAATTTTTATTTCAAATTTTATGTTTATTCTAGAAAGTTGAATAAATAAATAACTATAATTAAAAGGAAACAATCAAACCCTCTCAAATTTAGTTTAAGTATGAGAGATTAAAGTTCAAACATATTACAATGTTAAAAAACTTAATATTGCTCTACTATTCTCTGGCCAAAATAATTAGAACTTTAAAAAATTAGGAACAAATTATATAATAGCAACTTATATTTTTATACCATTATGACGGTCGTGGAAGAACAGGGTAGTGGTGTATTTCTTGCAAATATTGAAGGAAGGTAAAGTGGCCCATTATTACCTTAGGTTTGGCACTAAATACTCACTTCCACGAGCTTTCTGGGAATATTCAAGGAAGGTAATGTGGCCCTTTCTTACCTTAAGTTTGAAACTAGATACTCACTTTCACAAGCTTTCTGGGAATACTCAAGGAAGGTAAAGTGGTCCATTATTACCTTAGGTTTGAGACTATATACTCACTTTCACAAGCTTTCTGGGAATATTCAAGGAAGATAAAGTGGTACATTATTACCTTACTTGTGGCCCTTAGATACTCACTTTCACAAGCTTTCTGAGGACATTCAAGGAAGGTAATGTGGCCCTTTCTTACCTTAGGTTTGACACTAGATACTCACTTTCACGAACTGAGTCAACCTGGAAACTAAAAAGCATAAAGAAATTCTTTAGCGCTTCCGAAAATTGATCTTTAGAACCACGATGCGCCTGCTACTCAGCTACCGAGTGGAAAAAGTTAATGAGCGAAATAACACTCAACAGGTGAAGAGATAATTTTTCGGGTTCGTTAAATTTAAATAAACACTCTACTTCATCTCAACATTTACAAAACTTAAAGTGGAAAACTTGGTATTTGCACCATCTTCTTAAATTTTATTTTCTATATTTCTTGCTAAGTATTTTTTTATGTTTAAAATACTTTTCACAAATCTTGAATGTATTTTCGGCGCAATTACGAGATAAAGTCTCAGAGGCCTGTCACATTCTTTTGAGATTTTTTCGAAATGAAAATAAAATATAAAACAATTATTTTAACGTTGCATCGGTATTTTTACGATTTCTTTTACAGATTACATTTTTTTAGTCTTGAAATTTTAAAAGGAAATTGATTATCTATCTTTTCTAATTTTTTAAAATTTTTTAATAAAAATTATAGACGTTGTTATCGATATTCTATGGGATGGGTTGTGCTGACATTATTTTATATTATTTAAGAATATTCCAAAAATGCAGTTGTTTTTTTTTTCTATGACTCGTTTTATTTGCTGCTCGATTTTCTAATGTCTAGATTTTTACAAATAAACACAGTTCGCTTTTAAAAAGTAATAATAATAATAATGAACCACTATTAATTTTGAACAAAAAATGAAAATATTGCTGACAGAGGTAAATTACTGTATCACACCTCTTAGTTCAGGATTGAAAATATTTCTTGTACATATTTGGATAGGGCATAGCTTTTTTTTGATACTTCAATTCTGAGTGTTGGCAACCAGTTACGGTCCATTTCTACTTATAGCACTATAAAATGGACATGCTACACTATATATTTTATAAAATTTCATTGATCCCTGGGGGGTTACGTTCTTCGAACTTACCACGAATAGTGAAACCGCGAATACTGAAACCAACTGTATATGGAAAGAAGAGGGTTATGTTCCACATCAAAAATGTTGACATTAATTACAGCTATACTGTACATTTGTAATACAGTATGGTATATTTACGCACTACATAATTACATACATATTTTTATTGTTTATTTACGTTTTCTCTCAATCTGAACTAAACACTTCCACAAGTGGACGTGACGTTTTCAATATTAGCAGACACAATGAATGCGACACCTGTTTAATAGCTGACGGGAAAAACAAAATCCGAGTTAGTTACGGTCGCCGAATGCGATTATCGATAATTTTTGGGTTTCAAAAACTATTAAATTAACAATAAGTAAACAGAAGTGATGTACTTACTGTTTACAAACTTATAAATGAAGTTGGATCCTGGCGGCATTGTTAACTCATCATTGTTTGTCAGTGACGATAACGCCACTTGTTATAAATAAGGAATGGCCATCTTTTAAGTACCAGGCATAGTTGTGTATAGTTAGTTACACGAAAGCTGACGCTCGATCCTGAAGGGCGACCATAGGCAGAGGGAAAGGGTAGAGGAAGCAATAGTCCGTTCCACAGACGTTACAATATGAGGTATAGTATTTAATTTGATTTGTTATATTAACCACATCATTTACATAAAGTTTTGAACAAGTTTACTGATATCAGTTCTCTAAACGACCGTAACGCCTGCAATTTCTTAGCGATGGCCTTTGATGGAACACGTACTACAAACACCAATGTTTTTGATAGGGGTAGCTTTTTGTTTTTCTATCGGTTGAAGAGCTATACAGAATAATGGGTGTTTGGAGAAAAATTAATTATTTTTTTTACTGTGATAAATAACTACAGTACTGTACAAAATAAATAAAACGAGAACACAACCTACAACCTGCACAGTAATTATACCGTTTTCTTGTTTTGTTAAAATACGATACATACTAGCGGGATATCCTGTAATTTTGCCAACCGCGAATACCGAGCCCGCGAATAGAGACAGTCTACTGTACAACTAAATCCTACACAGAAATAAAATTGTCTGTGAAAACTATTAAGAAGAAGATATGATCAGATGGCTTTGTCTTATAACTTGAAAGAGAATGTGGCGTTTGACAGAATTATGGGCTACTTCTTTCAACCCTTCCATTTCATGACCTTTACTTTTTAGGAAAACAAAAAAAAAATACAGCCTAAAGAATAACTCAAGACTAAATTTATCTAGCACAGCAGTTGGTTATCTACTTGGATGTCTGATGCATTTGTGTGTATTAAAAATATTCTATAACCTTTTACATACGGTAGAAGTTTATTTTTCACAAAACTGAATCTTTTACGATTAACTAACTGCTTACTTCGTTTCTATCTTTTTAAAATTAATTACTTCAAGAAAACTAAGATAAGTGCTTATAAAGTTTATGAGATTAAAGAAATTAGGGTTACTATAAATTTGGATAATTAGGAAAGATATAAATTAAAATATTTATTTCACGAAAACTTTCATAAAATATAATTTTTCTTTAAAACACTTTTTATGGATATACATGTACACTACAAAATTCAAAGTATCATCTACTTTAACTATTACATTTTAATGAGTCCCATATCATTATTATAAAGAGTTGTACTGTATGTTAATAAACGTTTTGTTGTATAAAGCAGCGCTATGAGTAAACCTTTAACTAAGCAGTAATGATAACTTCTATACAAAAAACTCCAATTTAGTATAAACATTAAATTAAAAACTCCAATTTAGTATAAACATTAAATTAAAAACTCCAATTTAGTATAAACATTAAATTAAAAACTCCAATTTAGTATAAACATTAAATTAAAAACTCCAATTTAGTATAAACATTACATTTTTCTTGTCAGCTTAGTATTTCATCCAACAGGAATTTCAGTAATATGAATCTCGAATTATCAGGATCATATATAGTTAAAAAAACACACACCCACACCCACACACGCGCCAGCACGTACGCGAGCGCACACACACACACACACTAACGCCAGCACACACACACACCAGCACGTATGCGCCCGCGCGCACACACACACACACTCACGCAAGCACGTACGCGCACAATCCCCCCCCCACTCACACACAAACGCCAGCACACACACACACACACACACACACACACACATATGTGTGCGCATACTTCTATGGACAAAGAGGTCTATTTAAATAGAAAATTTAATTATTTCTTTTTGAAATGTTTGTAATAAAAATAAATTGTTTTACCAAATTTTTCAAATATTTTCCGCTGTATTTTATTATGAATCTCTGCTCTGCCATAATGAACTGAAACCCCAATCCTAGTAAGACACTTGGATGAGTTACTCCGTTCTAAGAGAGGTTCGGGTTTTTCACGGCCAGATTTTTACAGATAAA
The DNA here is from genome assembly GCA_036971475.1 of Prosapia bicincta. Classification (NCBI taxonomy): domain Eukaryota; kingdom Metazoa; phylum Arthropoda; class Insecta; order Hemiptera; family Cercopidae; genus Prosapia; species Prosapia bicincta. The sequence goes on from JBAIZL010000002.1 coordinate 309,447,171, forward strand.
TGGACCTTTAATTTTTAAAAAGTAATAATAACAAACAACTATTAATTTTTAACAAAAAATGGAAATATTACTGTGACAGACGGCAAGTTAATATCTCTCACTTTAGGAGGACAAATATTTCTTGTACATATTTGGAGAGGGTTTAGCTTTTTTTTGGATACTTTAATTCTGAATGTCGGCAACCAGTTACGGTCCAGTTCTACTTATAGCAGCAAATAAATTGAACTGGTTTTCACGTGTAAAATATGTAGATCTATTCTGACTGTTGGTCGGCGCTATTCCGATCGGAGATGCGTGGAATGGTTCAAAAGACGTTAAGACAGAATAAATTTTCTGTGTGAAAAGAAAAATAAAGATAAATAAATAAATACAAAATTAGAATTAATAATAAAAGTTCATTGAATATATTCCTAACATATTTTTCTATTGTATTACTTTAAATGTAATGCGTTTCATACATATTATATTATTCGACTAACGTAAAGGCATCTGTGAGGAACAAATTAAACCTGTCATGTATAAGTTAGTTTTAAAAATAGCAAGATCCTAGGTCGCACTTTAGGCATTTTTTTTTTTTTTTTTTTTTTTTTGCTGTTAGAAGAGACTGCGGATATTGAGTCGTAAAACAGGTGAATGATACGTTTGAAAATGGTAGAAATTTTTCTAAAAACTATATTCCAAAATACTTTTAAAAATGTATCAGCTTTTGCTTTTTTTAATAGGATGCTAACTTATAAATTTTCTACCACGAAAATTCGATAAATTTATAGTAAATTCATGTGGGACAGTCCTAATATAATGTACGCAATTCAAAAGAAACTATGGTAAGAAGAGACAAGATCAGATAGTCTGAGGTCAGACGGAAGCGAGGCGAGTTGTCGGTTGAATTTAATTAAAATAAGTATCAGACTTAATTAAATAAATGTGTAGCGACTAATTAAATAAAGATTAATGAGCTATCAGCATTCAAAGATGGATGTCGGGTTTGAATCTACAAGTTTTTTTTACTTTGCCGCTAATATTTAAAAATATAGTTTGGTTTTAGCTCTGCAAATAAGAATCAACATCAAATCTCATTAGATTGGTTTTTTATTTGTGCTCTTACATTGTGTGGGCATATGTGTGTGTAGGCCTGTGTACCATATACGCCAAAATAAACAGTACTGAAACAGTTGTACGATTTTATTTTATTTACTTAATTTTACAGACATATACAAGAAAAATGATGCTAAATCAGTTAGACTCGGGTATAAACATGTTCTATATGACCTCCGTTCAATTTGAAGCAACACTCGTAACGTTATTGAAGGTTTTGTATAATTTTGATAAAGATTAGTTGTTTCGTGCTCGTTATATACAAGTTCATTTTTTCCTGTAGTTGGACGATGTGGTTGGTGAATCCATCACGGAAAATTATCTCCTTCATTATTCCCCAGACGTAAGCGTCAGGTGGTGTAAGGTCGAGGAGTGGGCTGGATAAGGAAAGTTTGTTCCTGTAGTTGGACGATGTGGTTGGTGAATCCATCACGGAAAATTGTCTCCTTCATTATTCCCCAGACGTAAGCGTCAGGTGGTGTAAGGTCGAGGAGTGGGCTGGATAAGGAAAGTTTGTTCCTGTAGTTGGACGATGTGGTTGGTGAATCCATCACGGAAAATTGTCTCCTTCATTATTCCCCAGACGTAAGCATCAGGTGGTGTAAGGTCGAGGAGTGGGCTGGATAAGGAAAGTTTGTTCCTGTAGTTGGACGATATGGTTGGTGAATCCATCACGGAAGATTGTCTCCTTCATTATTCCCCAGACGTAGGCGTCAAGTGGTGTAAGGTCAAGGGAGTGGGCTGGATAAGGAAAGTTTGTTCCTGTAGTTGGACGATATGGTTGGTGAATCCATCACGGAAAATTGTCTCCTTCATTATTCCCCAGACGTAGGCGTCAGGTGGTGTAAGATCAAGGGAGTGGGCTGGACAAAGAAAGTTTGTTCCTGTAGTTGGACGATGTGGTTGGTGAATCCATCACGGAAAATTGTCTCCTTCATTATTCCCCAGACGTAGGCGTCAGGTGATGTAAGGTCAAAGGAGTGGGCTGGATAAGGAAAGTTTGTTCCTGTAGTTGGACGATATGGTTGGTGAATCCATCACGGAAAATTGTCTCCTTCATTATTCCCCAGACGTAAGCGTCAGGTGGTGTAAGGTCGAGGAGTGGGCTGGATAAGGAAAGTTTGTTCCTGTAGTTGGACGATATGGTTGGTGAATCCATCGCGGAAAATTGTCTCCTTCATTATTCCCCAGACGTAGGCGTCAGGTGGTGTAAGGTCGAGGAGTGGGCTGGATAAGGAAAGTTTGTTCCTGTAGTTGGACGATATGGTTGGTGAATCCATCACTGAAAATTTTCTCCTTCATTATTCCCCAGACGTAGGCGTCAGGTGGTGTAAGATCAAGGGAGTGGGCTGGATAAGGAAAGTTTGTTCCAAGGAAAATGATGCGGTTTGCAACGGCCAAAATGACCGATGCGAGAAATATATTTATAGTACATAATATGTAATTAGGCCAAAGTGTCTAATATTAAAATTATTTTAAATTAATGATATAAAAATTGGTAACTATAGGGAAAATAAATGTAAACAGATTTACTTAAAACTAAATTAGACAAACTGTGAGTGCTAAAATATATTATAAACAAGCATAACTCTAAATAAGCCAAAGCCTAATCAACCGGTATAAATTAAACAGTGAAAGTTTAGTTTTAGTGGAACTAAGCCAAAGTGCCTAATATTAAATTTGGACTAAATAAACTACAGACTAGTAAATAATAGACTAAGAAAGTGTAGACAGTAATTTAGACATAAAAAGAACAAATTGTGATCAGTAAGATATATTAAACAAATTATAACTTAAAAGGGACTAGCCTAAATAACGGGTGCCAATAGGACGATAATTGTGTAGTCTATGCTAGGCCAAAAGGCATAATATTACAACAATTTTAACCAAATATAATAATGAATAGTGAATATAAGAATAAGAAGTGTAAGGAGAGTAACTTAGGCCTAGCTAAAGAAAATTATAATTCTTTAAATGTAATAATCGTAATCTAAAATGGTATGTCCTAGAATTGAAGTTAGGAATAAAAGTATATTTTACTCGGTTCAAAGCACGTGTGGAGATATTGTTTATAAGACCTTGCCACATTGAGGAAACACCACTGCAGTCGTACCTTGGTATATGAGAAGGAACAGTAAATTAAATAAATTATAAGAAATATAGACAAATAAATTATTAAAATGAAAGTTAAAAAAATAAAGCAAAACATTGCATTAAAGAAAAGACTTTCATAAAAATCGAGAAAAAATAAGTTGAGCTAATAGAAATAGAATGGTTTAAGATTAAAAATAAACAGTATGATTACCATGGCAACGGAGTTCCCATTGGTTTAAGATTTAAGATGGACGTAATGACGTAGAAGTCTTTTGAAGAAGAAAGCTTGCCTTAGTCGAGGTAACGCGGGAGTAGCGTCTTGACCACCGTCACGAGCGGTCGTGTTTTACCATCAAACGAAGTAAAGAACCAATATGTTGTAATACGACCGTATAAAGTGCTTCGATGTGACCGGGGAGTGTAAAGGTGTGATGCTCAAATATCCTCATAACATCATCTTGACCACGAAAATACCCAAACGTCGGACTTGGACAATTTCACAGACGCCATGCAAGAAGACAACACAAATTCAAGAAAGAAAAGGACAAGGTCATATAAACAATTTAATTTTCTTTTCAATAAATCTTTATTTCAAAATATATTAAATCGTCAAATTCCACTACCCCAAAAGGAGCTTAAAAGGCTTATAGAGGCTATTTGGTTTTTGTAACAAATTCAGGGGTTGGTTCCCCTGAGAGGTTCATTCCTCGAGATACAGGTCTCGAACCAGAGTTCGTAGACAAGGGATAAACCATTACTTTCTTGCAGATAAGGAAAGTTCATCGAGATGAGGTTTGTAGAGGAGTTAGCCGGAGGACGTTGAGGGTCTGGTAGAGTGAGGTAAGAAGTTGCCAAAATCTTTTGACGGAAGGTAATGTTGTCTAAAGCAGTGTGGCTGGTTGAGCCATCTTGCTGGAATCATTGTGAAAGAAAAGTCAGGTATTGACCACAACAAAATTTCCTCATGTCTTCCATAAAACTACCAAGAATGACCCTATATAGGTCCCGATATACAGTAAGAAGATTTCCATTATTAACTTTAATAAAGTATGGATAAAGTATCTCACTGACGCAGCACACCAAATGATTACACACCTACTATGCTGTGGCTTCTGTACAACACTGACAGGACGTTCAAACTCAAGTAAACACGTTGTTTACTTGTTTATGAAACCACTAAGATGGACATGGCATTCCTCTGAAAACTATACGTCACTCAGAAACTCAGGTTTTCCACAGCACATTGCACATTGAAGCGTAGGACTGAACGTAGCTGTTATATAGTTCAAAGGTTGCACAGTTTGTATCTTGAAGGGAAAACCGCCAATACTTTTGAAAATTCTTCTCACCGACGTATTACTTGAATGTAGTTTCAAAGATATTCGACTTGGCTTCATTTAGATGACTGTAACCCTTGCTACAACACTCTTCCATGGTTTTCATTTGTACAGACAGTAGTTGGGCGACCTGAAAAGCCCTTCCGCTGTGTCAAAACACTACACGATCTTCAAAATTTTTCAACAACACTAATAATCAATCGAAATTCGGCACAGCTGGTCGAAAAGGCAACTACAGCTGATTCAGTTTCAGTACTGTTTATTTTGGCGCATATGGTAAATGTTTGTGTGTTGCAAAAGCTCAATTTGACAAATACATATGTCACTACATAGTATATTTTGATATGAATTTATTTTTATTATTTTATTTACATTCCCGTAACTATAGGTTTATTATTATTTTTTTTATTGAATTGAGTTTTTGTCCCCTATTCTAACTAGTGAACCTTTCTTCTTATTTTTTGATATTTTCGAATAGCTATCTTGATATCTACCTACATTGAATAAATGTATATATACCTCTGCTCCCTCTCGCCTTTACTCATTTTATCCTACACAACAGATTTGGTTTTTAGCAAACATTTTCGCCGAAAGGTTGCCAAATTCTTAATAAATACGTTTCTTTGACTCACGCATAAACCGTGATTTTTTTAAATCAAAATCTTGGGAGTGTACATATTATCCATCTCTGATTTTGATTTTTCATAATTAGAAAGAACTATAAATTCTATTTGGGGGGGGAATAGATATTCCAACTCATTCATTAATAACTGATAGAATTATGTAATTTCAATAATAACAACACTGTTCTTAACTAATATATTTATTTAATGTCTGTTAGTAACTATTAATTTTTATATATAGGCTAATGACAGATGACAGACAATTTGGGTTTTATAAAACACTTAACGTTTCGAATTACTTTCCAAAATTCCTTTTCAAGAGCTCAATTTTAATTAAACAATTACAAAACATAACCTTCTATTTACAAAATACATAACATATATAAAACATATTAAAAACAGCAAATTATTATACTCTTAATAAATATCTATTTATAAGTCAAATTTTTTCTTATCATAACATTTTTTCTTGTGATAAGAAAAGACTTGTAAATGGTCATTTATTAAGAGTTTTATAATTTGTTGATTTTAATATGTTTTATATATGTTATGTATTTTATAAATAGTAGGTCATATTTTGTAATTGTTTAATTAAAATTGAGCTCTTGAAAAGGAATTTCGGAAAGACATTCGAAACGTTTAGTGTTTTAAAAAAGCAAAATTGTCTGTGATCTGTCATTAGCCTATATAAAAAAATACTATTCTTATTTAGTTAAATACAATCCATTATTCTAGTCTTATAGTACTCAGTATACACAGAAGTAGTAGTAAACAAAAATATGTAAATACAGGGCAGTGTTATGGGAATATGCGGTCCCATTAAACTCAAACACTCAAATGTTATATGTTTACAGTTCTGTTATTTAGAATGGAAGCAAGAAGTACTATTGGAACTCTAATGAAAAAGGTTAAGGTCATTGAAATGTGAGCCTACAGATGTGTACTTGGAAAGACATGTTCCCAATTTAGAGTTCATGTATTAGTTGGGCAGGAGTAAAGATGGAAATAATAAAACCAGAATGCTGAAATACAGTATGGTCCCGAAAACTCGACATTCTGTACAACCAGACACGTCTGAGGATAAATAAATTTTGGCGGGCGGCACGGCGTGTGAAAATGAAGTGCGAAAAGGGGATGAGAGGAAGTGCGACAGCCTCTTTATTGTTAGTGTTAGTGCATTATTTATTTATTATACCCTATTAAATAAGTAACCTTTCTTAATTTTATTGATATTATTATTTGTTTATTTTGTTTCATTGACCATCATTAATGATTGTGATTATTCCAATTTTTTCAAACAAGACAAAATCTTGTAAGCATTTATTTAATACTTAGTCCATTTTATAACAGCATTAACATGAACCATAAAAAAGTAAGTTTCGTGAATCGTAAATAATTTAACTTGTATATATTACACACTTTAGCAAAAAAAGTTTGTGTATTGTTTAATTTTTAACTTGAATTCTGGCAAACTCGACATTCTTGAAACTCAACACCCTTAAAGTCCACATTACGTCAAATTTTCGACACTACTGTACCTAGATCAATTTTGAGGCACAGTAAACAATATACCTAGGCAGGATGAAAAGTAAACAGAAATTTATCCCAAGTTGACAAAAGTGTACGGGAACTCTGCTCCTTCAGTGTCAACAGTTAAAACGTGTGCAGCAGAATTTAAACGTGGTCGCATGTAGCTGGAAGATGACCCAAGTGAAGAACGGCCAAAATCTGCAACCACACCGGAAACTATCGAAAAGGTGCACAATGTCGTGTTGGACAATAGGAGAGTAAAGGTGCATGAGACAGCTGAGGCTATCAGAAGAAAGGGTGCGAACACGAAGAATTTGCGATGCGAACGCTCTGCGCAAGGGGGTGCCGCATTTGCTGAATGAGGGTCAAAAGCAAATTCGCAAACGACGCTCAAAGCAGTGTTTGGACCGATTCAAGAAGGATCCAACTGATTTTTTTGCAGAGTTTTGTCATCATGGATGAGACATGGGTCCAACACTACATGTCCAAAACTAAACAACCGTCGTAACAGTGGGTGGAAGCTAGTGGTTCAGCGTCAAAAAAAGCTAAATCGATCACATCTACTGAAAAGATCATGGTCAGTGTGTTTTGGGATGTCAAATGGACCTTGTTAATTGATTACCTTGAAAAAGGCAGAACAATTACGGGTGAATATTACCCCAACCTTCTTGACCAGTTGGATATCAAAATCCGCGAGAAGAGGTCTGGCTTGAAGAACAAAAAAGTCATCTTTCATCGAGACAACGCAACTGCTCACAAAAGTGTGTTAGCAATGGGGAAATTGCGAGATTTAGGGTATGATTTACTCAGCCACCCTCACTACTCCCCTGAATTTACACCCTCGGACTTCCATCTCTTTCGAAACCTGAAGAAATTTGTATCTGGAAAGGACTTCGTGTCCAATGAAGAAGTTGAGAGTTGAAGAAGTTGGAAGGCCCGTCAATTAATATTTTAACAGCCTTCCAGACTCTCACTTCCAGGAAGGAATAATGATGTTGGAGAAACGCTGGATCAAGTGCGTTGAAGCCAAGGGAGATTATGTAGACAAATAAAATCTTTTTAAACTGAAAATCATGATTTTTCATTGTCAGGCAGAGAACTTATCACCCTATCCTCGTTTCAGCTATCACTCCTATGTTTCAGCTGATAATTCAAGTGAAAATTGGCAGTAGCAGGGAACTTGGTAGAAAAACACACTTGGCTCCTATAACTTATGTTGATGCTTGAGATTGTTGTCTGCTCAATTATTCGCCTTTCTTATTACAATTTCTTTCACAATTATTCAAATAAAATCAGAATAGTCTAGTTAATAACCAGCTTTCAATGGACATGTAGAGGAAACTACTAGTATAAAATTATCTGAAATGATTTGGTTTCAACATAAAATAACAACAAACCTGTTAGGTAATCAAGTTAACAACTTCTGGTAACAAGTAACCAAGTAAACTTTATAAAGTTTAACAAAAAAATCTATTAGAGCTAGAGAATACTAAAAAAGTATATAAATAAAAATCATTAAAACTGGCTTATACATTTTAAAATTATGAAAATGTGTTTAATATAGCACTTATTTGATGTAATAATAAGACCTATAATGAGATATACCGCTTTGTCGATTCAGACTACTATTCAAATTGATTTTCTCATATTAAATTATATTAGTAAATACTACCATTTCAAGTTCAATATTAAATAAATGTATCTTTAATCTTTTTGCTTATACAGAATTTTATATTTTTGGAACATATTTTAGTCATGGATAATTTTGACTTGTTAATTTTGTTTAATTAGTTTCTTTGGAATAAACAATAAGTGATCTATAATATAAATAATTCTATAATGATTAAAATAATAAAAGCATTTTATCATCCACTTATTATTTTGTTTCAGGCAGGACTCTTGACTTATTGTAAACCTCCTAATACAGACATCTCCCTTGCTGGTTTTATAGGGCTCTTGGGCGCAGTTATGGCCAGCGCACTGATACTTATTCTTCTACTCAGATGGTTTGGAAAATTTGCCTTCATCTGATTCTATGTCATTCCTTCCAGTATCAACAGTATAACTATATAAGATGTATATTTTAGGTAATAAAGTAAGATTTTAGTTTCAGTTTATAATAAAAATTGTTGTGTTACACTATGGTCATCTTTAGATAACCCTTCTTTCTTTTAGCTACATTTTCAAGAAAACAAATACCATTACACGAATTTATTCCAGTTGCTTTATTGTACGTGCTACCTTGAATCTATTTTCCAAAAGCGGCAATTGAAAAGCAACTATTTGCATATACAGCAAGTAAGATTTTTGTTTTAAGTACATCAAAGTGTAAATGAATACAAGAAAACAGTGTTGGTAATTATATATATATCGCTCTTCAACTGTTGTTGGGTTCACCTCATCAATGCTAGATGAGGTTCTAGTGAAACGTCGGAACTGCGATTTTATGTACTGCAGAATGAACAGATGTACTCCTGATAATAACTATATATATATATATATATATATATATATATATATTTAACAATAGTTGACAACTTTTGATCAATTTACTATTAATATTTACTTTTATTAACTTTATCGACATTATCAAAAGAATCTTCACTCATTAACTGTTAAAGGAAATTAACACAATATTGCCATATTTATAACTGCCAGTTACGTTGACAATAAATCATCTAAATTTGGTATATCATATCAGCCTATGCTGAGACTTTCCTTGAATTTGCCCTTCGTTTAGTTTATTCTCAATCTTGAGTTTATATATTGCCCTAAATATTCATTTTAATCTCTTGTTTTTTAAAAATTATTTTCATGTGTTTTTTATTCAGGAAAATCAAAGTTGTTTATTATAGGGCCTACAATGTGTGGCCAAAAGACATGTTTGGTATTGTTGACAATTAAATAAATTTGTGAATGATTTTTTAAATAAAACTTTATTAATGTTTTTAAACATATATGTAACAAATAAAATTATGGTGATAGTTTACTGCTAGTCCACGACATTCGATTTTTTTGCTTTTCACATATGATACTTAAAATACATACTAAACAAGGGAAAAATTATATAAAATGTCGGATACCCTGCATAGTGCTGAAAGGTCCATTAAATATTGGAACAAATTAGGGTTAGGATTAGGGATGGGCCGATTCCGATTCTCGATTCCAGGAATCGTCGATTCTAGGTGGTATCAAGGAATCGTCGATATTCGATTCTTCATCATAAAAGTGTCGATTCCGATTCCTATTTTGTTAACTAATAAAATATGTGTGTGGAGTAATTTATTGGGAAAATAATTAATTACCAACTATGTCTTATTTGTGTATTAGTTGGTTTGAATGAATTAAATGATACAAGTAAACGAAAATATTATTATTTATGAAGCAACAGCAATCAAGATCATAACCATTTCTGGTCGTTTGACATCGCTCGTCTCTCTCACCCCCCCCCCCACGTGTCTTATTGCCACTGATTTATAGATGTCAGAACAAAACACACAAAAAGTACAGTAAAAACTCGATTAACTGTGGCCATGATGTTTAAGCGAATAGACGGATAACAGAAACACTGTATTATTCCTCCGAAACTTAACCTCAATAAATTATATTATAGACAGATATCACTCTCACAGTAATGTAATATATTTGGGAGCGAAAAGAAAATAAACACGATTGTAATAGCAAATGAAACTATTTATTACATGATAAACAGATCCGCAAAGTAGATACAAATGTAGCAAGATAATGTACAGTAATATAAACTTACAGGTGAAATAGTTCGTGTAGTTTAACAAACAAAGCGAACGCGTCACTGTACCTTAATACTTTAGCTGCCGGCCACAATATCGGCATTTTCATACAGAATTGCCAAAATATTTTAAGCTCATTTTTAAATAATGTGTTCTTATACTTTGTTCCCCTATCATATCTAAGTATGAATATACGTTTCTTATCATAATATTTATAAAAATACGTGTCGGACCAACTGCCCCAACATAGTTTTTTCCTACCCTAAAGAACGTAAACTCCGTCGAACCAATTGACCCGACATTGTTTTTGATTTAATTAAATTTTATTATCTGTGCAACACTGTTTTGATATTTTTTGTGTTTTGTGTTAGCAAGAAACAACAAAACCATAATTTCATGAGCCGGTTACCCAAATAATAAACTGACTGGTGATAAAAGTGTTTTGGCGCCTATCACTAAGACACGTAAACGTGTCACATGTGATTGATTTGTGAGTTTATAAATATTTTGAATATAGAACTAAAGTGTAATATATTCTCTCTCTGATAAGTAATGCTACAGGTCCAGTAAATACTATCCAAGATTCATATTAAGTAAAAGTTTTAACACCAAATAATTTACTTGTTAAGGAATTTACGTTATAATTTACTTCCTAGTAAGGATGAGTTTATCTAAGTGTATCAATGTCTGTACTTAACTTTCACAAAGTCCGTTTTTAAGGATTATTTTACAACTAAATATTTAGTCAATATTTCCGACTTACTTATAAGGTTTTGTGAAATTTTGAAAACAGTAGTGAACATCATTACAATACGTTATAACAAATATGTGTGTCGGCCCGTAACTACGGACAAAAAGCTCTTAGAATAACATCATGTTTTTAATCCCGTCGGCGTTTATCTATCAAATAAAAACCATCGTAATTACATTTGTAAGTAGTGTGAAGCTTGTTGTTAAATACTGTGCCTTAATTTTTCCAAAAGTAGCAACACCAGCTGAGTAGTACTAATAAACATGAAGCGTTAAGAGGCCCGACGGTATTCGGTTCAGGGTACTGGCCGTCGCGTCAATTCGATGAAGGTTAACAGAAACTGACGGTAGAAAACAACATAATATATCAAATATGAAAAAGCACTTAACAACTCTATACTTGAAGAAACTTTATCCTCAGACACAGGACCTACAAGTGATAGTCGGTTAAAAGTCAACTGGGATTGAGGAATAAATACAAAATAGGCCTGAATCAGTCGCACTTGTTCCAGACACCTGCAGAAAAAAGGTGCTACTAGATGTAGAGAATGTATGCCCCACTAATCCAGAATGTTGAGGAAGAAGGTACCCCAGGGGAATTGACAGTAGAAGAAGAAGTAAACAATTATCTGGGGGAACCATTAGCCAGTCCAGATTGTGATGTTGGGAAGAATTGGGCAGTAAAAAGTGCCAAATACCCTCATTTAAATGCAATGGCAATAAAATACTTGTCTGCCCACTCGTGACAGTGTTTTCTGAAAAACCTTTCTCAACTTCAGGAGTTATATATGACAAGCGATGAAACTAGCTTGACCCACAACGTGTTCAAATGCTTGTGTTTTTGAACAGAAATGTACATTACCTGCCAGACTTTTAAATATTAAAAACTATCCTATTTGTATTAATTTTTTACTTTTTATGTTGTTCGTTTGTTTTTAATTTTTGTTTTGTTTGGGAGGCAATGTAAATAGGCTTAGGTATTTTTTCAAACATCATAAAATAAGTAAAGTTCACATTTTTAACTTTAAAATAAGTCATTACTTTTATCTGATATGTTTTTATGCTTTTAAAAATTCCTATTGATAAATCAAGGCTGAAGGTTTTGTGTAGCCTATTACATTAAAACAGAACTTAAAAGGTTTTGCCATATGACCACAGGCGCGTATCCAAGGGGGGCGATCGCCCCCCCCCCAACCCTCAAGAACTTTGGGTTAAAAATCGACAATATATTATTAAATTATGACTTTCTATTAAATTAGACTTTTACTTAAGTTAATTCGTCTTTTATTGTAAATAAAAAATAAAGTTTTAATTTTTAATTTGAAAATGTGACGCATTCCCTCGGCATAACCTCGTAAACGTCTAAACGTTTTAACAACAAATAGCGCTAGTGAAGCTTAGTCTCGAACATATGATTATCAATACGTAATTTTGCAAGCGTAATATTCGCAGTTGACTCCGGAATTGTTCGTGTTGGAAGAATAACTACTTATATTAATTAATAAACCATTTTTATAATAATAGCTTATTATGAAATTAATAATATTCTCTAGCCATAAGTGTTATCGAAACTGGAATAATTATTTATTAAAACGTCTAATTTGCTACGAATCTTTATCACGTTACCGATTTCTAACGCAAGCGTAGAAAAAACGTTTTCTGTTCTATGTTTTTACATACACGCGCGCGCGCACACACACACATATTATATATATATATATATATATATATATATATATATATATATATATATATATATATATATAATGCATCGATCGCCCCCCCCCCCAAAGCAAGTCGCTGGATACGCGCCTGGACCAAGATGTTAACTAAATTAATTATTAGAGAACTAGCATGTAAGCTAATATAACTTGAAAGAATCGAGAATCGAACGGAAAATTTTAGGAATCGGCCCATCCCTAGTTAGGATGAATTTGGTTTTTTAAAAAATAGAAATTATCTTAGGTAACATTAAGACAATGGTTTTTGCCAACCAGAAGCAATCGATTTTGAACACATAAAAATTATACCTGCTGATGTTGAAATAATTTAAGAAGAAAAAATAATAATAAAATCTCGAGCTGAGGGTCCTACAACGTTGAAAATTTTGAAGTTAACACACTTAAAAGAGTATAAAATCGAGTTTTTATTTTTATAAAACAGAGCACATTATATTATAGCTATAAGCTACAAAGTATTTGATTTTTAACCAAATTTAAAACCATCTTGGCTAACATGACTTGAAAAACATCTTAGAAAATAACTACTAATCTGTAAATTAAATTCAATTCATGCCTTGTGTGAAACCCTGCCCTTTTATTCCATGTGGCAATCCAAGAAACAAATGCCAGAATTCAATATTTGTCAACACTTGTGAATAACGTTATGTTGCCGAAGTGTATTCCCAATTTTTTTTTTAAACCAAATCTAGTCTACTTTTAGATATTTTTTAATATAAGTACCTCTAAAATAATGTGATATAATGTGGTACAACAATTTTTCAACATTTAATTAATAGAGACCTATGTGTGTGTGAAGTTTCATTGTGAAAATCTTTCATTGCTTGCCTTTATTCTTCGGTTAAATGTGTTGTTCAGGCCATTCGAAAAGCGTACAATGAAGCTCAGAAAGAATTTCAGCACATTATAGTGGTTGATAGTCATTCAGCAGACATAAATCCAGTACCTTCATAATACTCTCCACAACTTGTCCTCAAGAGTTGCTAGTCGGAGATCCACAAGAGAAATGGTGAGCATTAAAATCACCCAACAATAAGAATGGACTCGGTAACTGGCTTATTAGGTATAATAAATCTCTGTGTTTAAGGTTGCCTGTTGCCATTGGGTGGCAAGTAGAAGACACAACACAGTTATTCTACACAGGAGATGATTAAACAGCTACTACTTGCAAAGGAGTTATTAACTTTAGACATATTGCTTCGATACTGTAACAGGGTAGGATGGCTACGCCACATCTAGCTCAATCATCTACAACAAAGTCTGATACAAAAACTGAATAATCCTTGCTAATTGAAGGCATTTATCAATGTAGTTTTTTGACATCCATTGATGCTCTTAATTTTATCTGGGACATTCACAGACACCCAGGTTGAATCCATATATTCCCAGAATCCTCTAATTCCATATTCATCTGCACAGGGATGGAATCTGAGAAGGTTTTGATTTAGGAGGGTTGGTTTTATCATGTCTTTGATAATATTTTTTTTGGCACCAGTTACTGTAGAACTTTTTGGCCGCAGAAGAGCTCTGTAAAAAAGGAAAATCACATGATGCCTTTGCAGGTTCTCCTAAATTCAAACAAGGATCACTTGTGACTAGTGACAGGAGAGTTACTTGCTCTGTTAGAACTTATAATTTTCTTGAAAGGTAGGAATAATTCGCACGAATACCTTCCTAGCGGTCAGAGTACCAGTATAGGTTTTACTGTGAAAAATTGGTTGGGCATATCTATAAATTTTCTTTGCCTTTGTAAATGATATCCTCTCCTTAGCCATGATTCTCCTCCTTAGAATTTGGAGTTAAAAGATCATGCTGGATGATCCCCACCATAATTGGTGCACTTTGGAGAATTAAAGCAATCATTTTCTTCACCGCCTTTATGCTTCCTTGACCTCATATCCCTTGCTTCGAACATGAGGAAACATGACACTTGAAACATCGTTGAGGGTTAGCTATATATAGCCTCACTGACAGCCTTTAGTAACATGCATGAATAAAATCGGGAATCGCACGTTTTCCAAAAGTAAGAATAAAAGAGGTTGATGCAACTTTCACGCCTTTGCTTGTCTGCATAATAGGTACAACATATGGATAACAGTTCTAACTTGTTTTCATCATTAGAGACATGTATCAAATCTGTAGATGTTATGAATAATTTTGAGAAATTCTAAGATCTATGGGGAGCCAGATACCATAACCATATTAAGGAAAAAGGTCATTTTAACAAGGGAACGTGTTTACATCTCAGTACAAGCATTGTCCTATTTTTCAATATCTAAATAGACGAAACAGGACCTTCAGCATAGGCAGTGACAGTTTTGTTAATAAGGAAAGACGAAACTTTAGAAAGATCTATTTCTTCCTCGGCACTTGAAAATACTAAATATTTTGGTGCTGACAATGCCGGCGACATTGGCTCCATCAAATTCTTACTCCCATCTTCAACCCTAGGCTTGTCAGGTGAATAAACTCTTAACATAACCTAACATAAACTCTTTAAACTACCCAAGTTTGAGTTTTTCTGATTTCATAAATTTTTTAAAACCAACTATCATGTCAGGCATTACAGGCAAGACTATAGGAACGGGTAAACTTATGGATAGCATACGATCATTTCCAACGCCCAGAACTCTGGACCTAGTTTTCCTCCTTAGCTTGACAAGGTAGTCGTCAGGTGAGTACTCGTAATACTGTGCATAAGCTCCAACCCCTGTGGACCGCAGACACTCCCTGAGCAAGGGTAAAAGCGACTGGCAGACCAGCAATCACACTTATGTCTTCGGTAGAGCAAGTTTACAGCAGCCTCTCAGATCAGAGTTTATCAAGTTCTGGCCTTAATAGCACTTCCAACGCGTAACAGTTCTGATGAGTCGAGAATTCCTAGGAGAGATGTGTTAGTATGTATAAAGATTGTGTTGTTAATGTTGCGTGTGTAGAACATGTAATAGAGTGTGTAGTAGTGAAGAGAGTATTGTCAGTAATGTTTATGTCAGATTGGGGTCGCCAAACCTCTCTTAGTAGGTGCAGCTAGTCCCCACCCCACTGCGGGTGATAACTAGATACCAACTGTTTTATTTTATCTACCCTGTGGCCATGGTAAAGTCCTTTTAATTTTAAAAAGGCAGTATAACTTGAAAAAAGCTGAAACTAAGTAAAATAAAGTTGCGAGAAATAAATAAAATTGATGCCCTGTTAAGCCAGGCAGAAAGAGAGGGAATATGAAAAGAATGTTTCTATCACTTGTAAAGAAGACCATCAGTAAGATTGGATTGAGTCCTGATATTTTACCACTCTTAATCAATAGAGATATTGGAGTTAATTATTCCAAAGGAAACTAATATTCAACTAGCATTTTTACAACGCCAACAAGTACTAATCTTTATGTGATTCTAATTGTTAGAAGCGGCTCATCAGTCATTACTAGCCTGTTGAAATGGGTGCTAGATTTGCTACTTTTTTTTAAATAGTTGAAATCAGGAAAAATAAAATTGAGGTGTATCTCCAAGACAGATTATTAGGCATATAAAATTATAATGATCTTGTCTAAGGGAATAAGCAGCGAGGGGAAAGTTCCTTTCCATGCCATTGTTCCAAATTCTGAGCTGCTAATTGTTAAACCAAAACTGCCAATGGAGCCTCACTTGTTTCTTGACAAATTTAGTACTGTCAAACCTTTTTAGTATCACTGCTTATTTATTTATGGTGCACTTAGCTGTCAATAGTTACACTGGTACATTACATGAAACTACAGCATATAATTATGATGCTCATTATAAAAGCTCATTGTGTGGTCAATTTAGTGAAAGTAATGAAAATTGGAAGACTGCGCAGGAGTGGGCTTGTAGCCCGGATGCCTCTTAGATGGAACTATCCATAAAATGAGATCAAAAGTACGTTCTAAACTTAAATAGATAGATTGTGTTGCTCAGGGTGACAGGTTCCTCCCGAATTGAAGGAACTGAAATCAGCAGCACAGGACTGAGCTAAATGGCAAAGGCTCATTGAGGAGGCCAAGGTACATACCATACTGTAGTACCACAAAAGAAGAAGATTGATTATGAAATTTGAAGCCAAATGTTCAATATTAGGTATTAAATACCTAGGTGACCTTATCGTTAAAAATGTAGTAGCTATAACAGGTACTGTGACCAGAGTTAACTGAAATTCGTTTGTCATCGATTATAACTTTCATTCTAAGAAGCTCTCCGCACTGAATAGTGGAAGATTTTTTTTCCAAAACTTGTGATATTAAATTCGGATATGAAATGCAGAATCGTTAGATATTAGGTAAAAAGTTGAACAAAAAACAAATTTTCATACAGTTATATTTCGTGATGAGGCCTAGTTAGACCTTAAAAATATTAGAAAAAAAATAGTTATACTTTGGTTACAGAAAGCCTCTTTCATGACTTTTCTTTGCATACCCAAAGATTTGGTCTAGTGACAAACTTGATAGTATTTATTTTAAAATTTAGGCCAGTGATTCAGCAAGAATTACCCTAACAAAGTAATGGCGTATCATTTACGATCTTAACTTGATGGTAGAGTTAAGAAGAATGGGATCAACAATTTACACTTTATGCAAAGTAATCATTTAATTACCTTAAAAGGATCCAACACATTTTATTATCATTTCTTACAATGATCAAAATTAGCTTCAAACTTCTTGTAATTTAACTTCAAAGTTCTTGTAGTTTAACAACTTATGACTTCTCCCTTTCAGAACCTACATGAACAAATTGAACTTTTAAAACTGCTGTGAACTGTGTAATTTGAATTGAAGTTACAAGTGGCTGCATTCTTTCCAAACTAAACGAAGTTCTTGGTATTAGATAGTTTGATCAGTTGGAGAAAAGAGCCAGTTAAGTGAACACCTGCAGTTTGCACTTGCAGAAAATGAGAGTAGTTTATTCACTGAAATATTGTGTTCAAATATTTCACAAAGAAAGTCTGTAAACAATCTTAGCCGTACTTTACATATTACAAAATTATACAACCTGTTCCTTTTTTAGTTATAAGGAGTGAATTTTTCATTCAAATCTAGAACATTAAATATTTTTTATTAGAGAATCTTTCATGTCAGTTGAAATTTTCCAGTTTTGAATTCATGTAAAGCTTTTTTAAACTTGGTTTATGCCCTGATTTTAAAAATGTCCACTCTTTTTGGCTTTGGCTCTGAATCAACAGAATAATTTAGAAACATATGCTGGGTTCTTTTTTTTTCAATTCCTTTTATAATCTCACACTCTCTTGATTTATATCTTGTACAAATTTTCAATAGTTAATAAAATAGGTTTCTATTCATCCAATCAAGTTCAAATACTCTTTTTGTAACCTATAGTGGATGACAATTGATCTTAATACAGTTTTTATTTAATATTTATGCAATCATTAAATTATAAAAATTTGGGGCCCCAGCCGGATTCGAACTGTGAATCTTATGTTCAAAGTCTAACACGCTTTGGAACTGTGTTAACTTTCCAATAACTAACAATTGGTTTCTAAAAGACGTATATGAATTTTTTTCCACCATCTGGTTGTCGACGAAACCTCCACTGTACAACCCTAAAATGTAGCCATGGTTACCACAAAATATCATAAACAGTGCTGTAGGGTAACTAAAATAAAATTTTTGTTTGTTAACCTCAGTAGCAATTTGCTTAAAAACATTTTTTATATTACTTGTTATAAAATTAGCTAGATTCCACTGACAATGTATCCCCTCACTTGACATGGTGAAGGTAAATCATGCACATAATAAAAGTATGAGAATTGGTAAAAAACAAAGAGTAAAATTGACTATTCACCTTATAACCACAAAAATAAATTATATATATATATATATATATATATATATATATATATATATATATATATATATATATAGGTTAGTTTTGGTTGGTAAAGATTATTTAGATTTTTTGAACTAGGAGACAGACAGACTTACCTTGATAAGAGTCCACTCTGTAGTCTTGAAATAGAAACACATAAAAGCAGTTAAACAATGATATATTTCAACCACACAGTGGTCTTTGTCAATCGAAGAGAAAACACAAAAAGAAATATGAGAGAATGAAATAAAACACATAACCTAATATCACATAAACATGAAATAACAAATTACGAAAATGACCTAACCATACTTTAAATAAATAATAACCCAATAGAACTAAACTCACTAGAAAAATACCACATTTATAAAAACATACACAACAATTTAATGAATCTACAAACAACATATACAGAAGACATACTATTCAAAAACATAATACACAAGACTCAAGAGGAAACGTATATGACTTCAACAATTACCAACACAACGGACCGAACATGCGCACCAGAAAAATTAAGAAAAAATAATCAGTGATTCGACAATGGTCAAGTGACCGAAAGGCGCCTCATCACTCAAGGTAAAATCATTGCACTTAATGGTGGATAAAATTACTTACAATAGTAATATATTAACTTCATATATATATATAAACTGTGCCGTAAATGATTATATTAAATAAAAATTAAAAAATAAAAAATAGGTCAGATAGAGTAGGGGGCGTGGCCAATGAGTTCCCGTTACTATTGTAAGTAATTTTATCCACCATTAAGTGCAATAATTTTACCTTGAGTGATGAGGCACCTTTCGGTCACTTGACCATTGTCGAATCACTCTTTTTGCATGTAATTTTGTAAATTCCTGATAGGTTATGTTTTTCTGAATTTGTTTTGTGGTTTGTGTTATTAAGATATTTTATTATTTTGTTGTTTGGTTTGTAGGTTGAAGTGTTTTAATTTTTTTTCATTTCATTCTCTCATATTTCTTTTTGTGTTTTCTCTTCGATTGACAAAGACCACTGTGTGGTAGAAATACATCATTGTTTAAGTGCTTTTATGTGTTTCTATTTCAAGACTACAGAGTGGACTCTTACCAAGGTAAGTATGTCATTCTCCTAGTCCAAAAAATCTAAATAATCTTTACCAACCAAAACTAACCTATATATATATATATATATATATATATATATATATATATATTCTTGATATTTTACGTTATCCATTGTTTTTCCGTTGCACTGACTTTATGAAGTTAATATATTACTATTGTAAGTAATTTTATCCACCATTAAGTGCAATAATTTTACCTTGAGTGATGAGGCACCTTTCGGTCACTTGACCATTGTCGAATCACTGATATTTTTCTGGTGTAGATGTTCGGTCCGTGATATTGGTATTTGTTGACGTTACACTCACTTTCTCTTGATCTGTGTGTATGATGTTTTTATATAGTATGTCTTCTGTATATGTTGTTTGTAGATTCATTAAATTGTTGTGTATGTTTTTATAAATGTGGTATTTTTCTAGTGAGTTTAGTTCTATTGGGTTATTATTTATTTCAAGTATGGTTAGGTTATTTTCGTAATTTGTTATTTCATGTTTATGTGATATTAGGTGTGCTGTGACATTTGATACTTTTGAAGTTTTGTTTTTGAATGCTCTATAATTTTCTTCAAATCTTATTTTAAATGATCTGGTTGTTTTCCCTATGTAAAATGCGTTACAGTTGTTACATATAATTTTGTAAATTCCTGATAGGTTATGTTTTTCTGAATTTGTTTTGTTGTTTGTGTTATTAGGATATTTTATTATTTTGTTGTTTGGTTTGTATGTTGGAGTGTAGTATTCTTTGTTGTATATATTTGTTATTTTTTCTATTTTGTTATTGGTGTATTTATATTTTAGGTAGATTTTTTTATTTTCATTATTTTTGTGTTCCGGTTGTAGTGTGTCTAACCACCCCTGGACACCCAAAATTAACACTTACAGTAACATGATAAATAAAGCAATAAAATACACACAGGATAACAAACAAAAATTAAATGAAGAATTAGATAACATTACAAAAATAGCAACAGAAAATGGATACAACAAACACATTATAAAAAATATATACAATAAATTCACAAAAAACCTAACCTCAACACAAAAGTTGAGTCCAAAAGTACTTCCAATTTAACAATAAATACTATAAACAAACAACTGGACTCCCCATGGGATCACCCATATCATCTGTCATGTCAGAAATTTACAACACTTGGAATAAGTAATAATTAAACCTATACTAAACACACATAATATTTTACTATGGACGAGATACGTAGATGATATACTTGTAATATACCAACTTACCATTCACAACAAACACATCATAATATGTACTAAACAAATTAAATACATACAACCAAAACATACAATTTACCTTCAAAACAGAACCAACAGAACAATTAACTATCTTGAGATTACATTAAATATACATAATAATAAAATGGAAACTACAGTACACAGAAAACCAACTTCCAACAACACCACAATACACTACAAATCTAACCACCCATGGACACACAAAATTAACACTTACAGTAACATGACAAATAAAATACACACAAGATAACAAACAAAAATTAAATGAAGAATTAGATATCATTTCAAAAATAGGAATAGAAAATGGATACAACAAACACCTTATAAAAAACATATACAATAAATTTACAAAAAAACCTAACCTCAACACAACACTACAACCTGAACACAAAAATAATAAAAATCAAAAAATTTACCTAAAATATAAATACACCGATAACAAAATAGAAAAAATAAAAAACAAATATATACAACAAAGAATACTACACTCTAACATACAAACCAAACAACAAAATAATAAAATATCTTAATAACACAAACCACAAAACAAATACAGAAAATCATAACCTTTCAGTAATTTACAAAATTACATGTAACGACTGCAACGCATTTTACATAGGAAAAACAACCAGATCATTCAAAATAAGATTTGAAGAACATTACAGAGGATTCAAAAATAAAAATACAAAAGCATCAAATGTCGCAGAACACCTAATATCACATAAACATGAAATAACAAATTACGAAAATAACTTAACCATACTTGAAATAAATTCCCGATAGCTAACCCATACCTAACCCAATAGAACTAAACTCATTAGAAAAATACCACATTTTTAAAAACATACACAATTTAATGAACCTACAGACAACATATGCAGCCGACATACTATTCAAAAACATTATACACGCGGGTCAAGAAGAAATATGTATGATTTCAACAAATACCAACATCACGTATCGAACATCCACACCAGAAAAATAGAGAAAATTAATTCAGTGATTCGACAATGGTCAAGTGACCGAAGGTGCCTCATCACAAAAGGTAATATTATTGCACTTAGTGGTGGAAAAAATTATTTACAAGTAATAATAATAATACCTTCATAAAGTCAGTACAAAGGAAAAATAATGGACGTGAAATATCACGAAATATATATATTATATATATATATATATATATATATATATATCGTGATATTTCATGTTGTCCATTATCAAATGTAGCAGCACACCTGATATGACATAAGCATGAAATAACCTAACCAAACTTGAGATAAGTAATAACCCAATAGAACTAAACTCTCAAAAAAAACCACATCTATAAAAGCATACACAACAATTTAATGAACCTACAGACAACATATGCAGACGACGTACTATTAAAAAACAAGTTATGAAAATAACCTAACCAAACTTGAGATAAGTAATAACCCAATAGAACTAAACCCTCAAAAAAAACCACATCTATAAAAGCATACACAACAATTTAATGAACCTACAGACAACATATGCAAACGACGTACTATTCAAAAACATCATACACACTGCTCACAAAGAAACATGTATGACGTCAACAAATACCAACATCACGGAGAGAAAATTAATTCAATGATTCGACAATGGTCAAGTGACCAAAAGGTGCTTCATCACATAAGGTGAAATTATTGCACTTAGTGGTGGAAAAATTGTTTACAATTAATAATAATAATATATATATATATGACTGTTTTTTACACAGTTTTTTTTATATGTTGTTATACTCAATCCTTTTTTCACAATATACTTTAATTTCTTTTTTATTGCTCTTGCCTCTCCTTTCTACTTTTTGTTGTTTCCTTATTTTACAATACATTATAAGGGCCTGTGTTTTAAAGATAGATGACACCATTCACCAGTCACATAAACCGGCATCCAAATAGTGCCTACACTGATGCTGACATAGTGTCTTATACCTTCTAAGTGCCATTCACCTTAAAAATGATCTAAAGTCCCTATGTTAAAAATCCTGTTGATAGTTTAAATATATTAATAATTTATCAAATTTTTATAAATATTTTATGAAGAAAAACTTTCAAACTGTTCATGAAGCAGAACCCAAAAGGAAATGTCACATTTGTTTGATAAAATTACCATTTGTTTGATACCAGACAGCTGTGACATACCAGAATAATTATAATACCAACTTGTCAAGTGTTGGAAATTTTTTGAAAAACAAATATATACCCTGCGCTCCCCAATAGGACAAAAGTTCCTTAATATGACCGCAAAATCAATCAGTTTTTTCAACGCCAATCTCCTAACTAAAAGTAAGTAACAAACAAATTTTTTGTTATCACTCTCATTGAATTTTATAATACAGTGCCTATAATGAATGCATTTACTGACTTTTAGTTAAGTAAATAAAAGTTACACGTTTCAAGGCTATTTATTTCTTTAATTTACCCTTTACAAAGATTTCTTCATTTTAATCAATATACAATAACTTTTTCTTTTATAACAGACTTTTGTTAAAACTGACAAGTCTCAGCCCCAATTACTCTGTTATAATGAGGTACTAGTGTATAATAAACACAAACACACTAGTTGTGGTTATCTCACAGTATGCTTTAGCTCTTGGCACTAAAATACCAAGATTTTTCACTAACAAATGTGGTCTTATGTCTATGTAAATATCTAAGTTTAAAGTAAGAATAGCTGTATATCTCTTTAGCCTTCCAAGGCATATGCATTTATATGACAACAAATAGATTTCAGAAATACTCCATCCATCAGCATATAAACCGGAACTAATAGTTTATTTTCTCCTATAAAATAATATATTATGTTAAAATCCAGAAAGTGTATGTTTTCTGGATGAATGCAATGATTTCTGAATCAGATAATCAAGTCTGGAATCACTGTGTGAGTACAATATTGTATTAACGTACAATATTTGTGTGTGTGTGTCATACTCTAAAACCAAAGTTACTAGAAAGTTATATTTGACATAAGGAAAAACCATCTAAATTCAAACAACAACTTTTTCTACTGGTACCAATTTTTATTTATGAAACATGAGTTTTTTTTTTAAATTAAAATTTTACACTCTTTATTCTTAGTTAAATATAATGTGGAACATACAATTTTTTTGTTGCATAAATTTAATTCTTTACTTTAAAGTGCAATTGGAACCCTGTCTATATTTGGTGATGTGGAAGAAACTGTTCAAGTACAATTGACTTTTTCGTTTAAAATGCCCCTTGTAAAAATGCATTTTCTTATTTAATCACCACAAACCTACTGATAGAATCACCCTCATTGAGATTATAAATTGTTTGTTATAAACGATTCCCCTTAAAATCAGCTAGAATCCAATAATAATGCATTATAGTACAGTAGCAAATACAGTAATGTTATTGATCAAGAATTCTGCAATCACCTGTTTATAAAAATAAATCTATACATGGAAATTGGTTGCGAGTGAAGTGGAACAATAAAAAGAATTTGCTTATTTCTCGTGTGTAACTGGATCATGTTGATTGTCATCGAATACATTATCTACAGAATTAACAACATAAAACCAAAGTACATCAAACCCATATTCATCACCACTATATCTTCTATATTCTTTTATAATAATATAGAAATAATGTATATAACAACAGAATGAACACAATAGAACACTGAATCACTAAACAAAAAAGATTATTAACAAAAAAGAAAAGGCGGTAGTCTGAAACAAAAATAGGTTGCAAGAACCAATTATGAAAACTTTGGCTTGAGAGCTGAATTTACACTGAGAAGATAAATAAGCAATTTTCTGTGTGCCCCACTGAATATCTCAAAAACTTGAACAGAAGAGATATTCTGATCATAGTTACAGCAGTTACATCGTATGGTCTTTTAATTTAAAGTTAATTCTTTTCAACTAACCATTCTATTATTTAAACCACTCTAGAATGTGTAGGAAAATAAATAGCTATTTACTGCATCAATCACAATTATTATTTAATGATCAACCTATAAAATACTACTATTGCAATATGTACATATTGAAAGTTTAATAGTTTTTAAATATTCTCTTACTTTTGTATCAAGTAAATATCATAACTATAATGAATGTGATTAATGTTTATTTCAGATTACTAAATAATTCCTACTAAACATTTTGTAACACTAATGAACAGATATTGCATATGGCTATCCAGTACAATTAAGTATCTAGTATTAAAAATACTAGGCGTTTTAAACAGTAAATGGTAAGCTAATTACCACATCATTGCTGTACTTTGTAAAGCACCGTTTCTGCAACTGTAGTTAATATTAGACAACCCACTGGCAAAATCCTGCAGACTGTTGCACATCAAGACTATTTACTGGCAAATTACATAGCTGACGTCTGTAACAAAATTTATATTTTTTATCTATAAATATTTACTAATTTACAAATAATTGTCAATATTAACTTTTAAAATATTCCCATTCTATTACCTTGTTGAATTATACTTGGTAGAATAGTAAAATAATGGTTATATACTTTTGAATACACTTTCTAATCTTTTAATTCTAAAACTGGTTGCCCCCTGTACTGATGGTTGATTCATGAGTTTGTATGGTGGTGTTAATCACTTCTGAAGAGTCATTAATTATAATTGATTTTGCTGAGGAATGACCTATTTACCTGTAAGTGCTATTTTTATAATTTGATTCCTTGAACACTTGTATATACAAATACAGTTGTAAACCTTTCTGATAGCAGTATATTTTTTTTTGTTTGTAGGCAGAAATATAAACGAGTACATTTGTTCCTCAAGTCATATAAATCAGTCTCATTCAGTGTCTGTTGCAGCGTTAAAGTGCGAGTTCCATTAACATTTTTTTGTAATACTATACAATTGGTGTTCCTTTTCGGTATCAAATGTTAGCTCAATGTTTCACACAAGTGAAAAAGCGTTTCCTATGGCCCACCCAGATTTTGACCCATGGTACAGGATACACATTTTTTATAAATTTATAAATATTCAACTAAACATATACTTTGTCCCTGACAAGGTACAATATTACTACAACCTGCATCTTTATGAATGGAAGACAACTCATTGGACCAAGAAAATACTCACTTTAGACTGCAGACCTCTTCACAGTGTCATTTTTCGACTTTTAACTATTATTCTCTAGTTCATATTGAAAAAAAAATATATAAAATACAATTTGTTTCATACTTAAGGAATAGTTATTATGATTTTTTTTATTGTACCACAAAACTGTCAAAAAGGCAAGACTTGTCATAGATGCATTTATTTCATATAACTTTTTTATTTTTGTTAATTGTATAAATATATTTAAAAAAATTTATATCCTACTATTTCAGTGAACATTTCACACAAATAACATTTATATCTAAGCCTTACAGTGTCAGGGATACAAATAATTAAAGAAGGAAAAAAAAATTACTTCAAATGAAGGAAAGGAGTTTGACCAAAGATATTTTCAACAATCTATATAGTTATATTATCTTCCAGTTTATGACCAAAAAATATTTATAAAACAATGTTTGTATGGCTTAAGGCATATTTATTATGATTTAAAAAAATCTTCTACAAATCAGTGAATTCAATCAAGGCTGTATTACTTAGCAATTTTCTTATCACCAGTTATAGGGTTGAAAACTTATATATGTATTATTAAATGAATTTAAATTTATTAATTTAAAGTATCAATGTACTAATATTATAATCCATCATATATTAAAAACCATTTTTACCTCACTACAAATGTATGAAACTTCTATACCCTGAATACTTATAACTAACTGCATACAATTACAGAGCCCATACATTATTTTATCAAACTTCAGATAACTTACTCAGGTTGAAAGACACAAAAAATATCCTACAAAATATAGTCCTGTCTTGCTTTATTTTCTACCACTCTTTGTTTAAAAAAAATATTATACGTCTTAAAGCAGCTAAAAATGTCAAATAAAACCTTATGCAATTGATAGTCTAATAAAAAACTGCTTACAAATAATGTTTCAGAGAAACAACACTTCTGGTTTCCAAATAGTAAGCACATAAATTTTCCAAATAATACAGTAGACCCTCGCTGATTTGGTAATTATGGTTTCACTTACTCGCAGTTGGCAAAATTACAGCATTTTCTGCTAATATGTATCATATTTTAAAACAAAGACAAGAAAGATGGTATAGTCACTGTGCAGGTTGTAGGCCTTTAATTGTTTATCAAGCCATTGGGTCACCAAACTCTGATAGGGACAAGAAAAGCCAAAAAACAATTTTGCCGCTAATTAGGAAAATTGTTCTTTTATATAAATTAAAATATGGTGAAAGCATAACATGTCGTAAAGCATTTTAATGTTAACGAGTCCACAGTGTGTTACATAAAGAAAAATAATGAAAATATAATGAGGAATGTCAGAGAAGGGACTTGTTAATCGGCAAAAGTTACATTTGTGTCTTGATATAAACTTAAATATAAAAAAAAAATGGAAATAGCTCTGAGTGTGTAGGTAGAAGATAAACCACAAAAAAAAGATTACCACTGAAGAAGCTAGGCATTTGTATGAACTTTTTGTTCAAAATTATGTTGAGCATACCAACAATCAATCATTTTCAGCAAGTAAATGTGGGTTTGTCAAGTTCAAGAGAAGGTTTTCTCTTCACAACATGAAATTTTTGATGAATATACATCAGTGGATCATGAAGCCGCCAATTCATTTTAAAAATTTTTATTTCGGAGAACGGCTACATAGTTGATAAGTTTTTAACACAGGTGAGACTGGACTCTTTTAAAAAAGAGAGCCTTCAGAAACTTTTTTATCTAAGGAGATCTGCTCCGGAGTTAATTTAAGGCTGCAAAGGATCATTTGACCTGTGCTGTAGTGCTAGCGGTTGCATGATGAAGCCAATGGTAGTTTACAGATTCCTAAACCCTAAAGCACTGAATGGCATGGGTAACCAGAGAACTGTTTACAGAATGTTTCCACTTTTTGGTTAAGGAAGCGAAATGTTTTTTTAAATCGAAATCTGAACCTTTTAAATTTTTCATAATAGACAATGCACCTCGACACTCCGCATATCTAAATTTGTCACATAACAGTGACCCAATGGTAGACAAAATTATATCGTGAATTGTATTTTTAAAATAAAAGAATCAGTGGCTGAACTAAAACTATCATCGATGCGTGCATGTTGGAAGGAACTGTAGCAAGACCGTTTTAACTAAGACGATGTCATGACTGAAGCTCACATCGTTGTTACTGATATTATCTCAATAGCAGATGGAATTAATTGTGAAGGATTTGATTACATTAACAGTGAAGATGTCAACAATCTTTTGAAAAATGACAAACGAGGATTTGACGGACGAAAAGGAGAAAGAACTAATTACCAAACCTGTCCCTATCTCGGATAAGGAAGACGAAGAATCGTAAAAAATGTATTGCTGAAGTTGACATTAAAATCTATTCGTAAAAGTCTATGTTTAGGGAAACAGTTAGCTCCAGCCATTACTGAAATTGATCTCTCTCTAGAACAGGTACAAAAATTTAATCGTGAGGTGGAATAAGCACTATTCCCATACAAAGAAGTGTGTAAAGAACTAGAAAAAAATCATGCACAAAGTTAAATACCAAGTATTTAAAATCAAATGAAGTGTTTAAGAATTTAGTGGATAGTTTTTAACAATGAATAATATGTGTGCTGTGTGTGTGAGCGTGCATATTTAATAAAATTTTCGTGTTTTCGGTTTGAAGGGAACCTCAAGTAAACAATAAAAAATATGTACGTAAATATACCATACTGTAATATAAGTGTACAGTATAGTTGTAATTAATGTTAACAATTTTTATGTGGAACGTAATCCTCCCTTTCCATATACAGTTGCTTTCAGTATTCACGGTTTTACTATTGCCGGTAAGTTTGGCAAACATAACTCCTATGAATAACGAGAGATTACTGTATTTAAAAAAAGGATATATTGATGAAAAATATGCGTGACTTATATAAGAATAGGAAAACATGTCATAACAAATAATAACATGTATTAAAGGTTTTGTTGAGCACCCACCCTATTTTTTTTAAAACACTAATCAAGTCTTGTTTCTTAAATAACTGAAAACTAAACCATTGTTGGTTGTTTTCTCTAATCTATTTTCAGGAGTCCAGTGATCAAATTCATAAAGCTTCAGACTCTGTAATGAAGAATAATGTTGACATTTTAACCCTAGCTATAACATTTATGTAGACGTAGTGAATGTTTTATTGCAATATTTTATATTAAATTTTAAGTTATTTTTTTACCTATTGTAATCTAACATTATTATTTATTACATACTATTAGTCTGTTCACATCACAAAATATTATTCACCTGATAGCTATATCTCTACGGGCTGACAGTGCTTGCTTGAATGTACCAGAAGAAGAAAACAAAGCTCTCCTTTGGGCTTGCCTTTCACGTAAAGCAACATGTATGGAAGCCACAGGGTGAAGAAACACTTGTTCCTTTTCCTCATTTTCAGATTCTGATTTCTCTTTGTTTTCATCTGCAATATATAATATCATTTCAAAAGTATGTACCAAATCTAGGTAAATCTCACAGAATGCATTTTATGAATAAATAAAATAACAAGTAATAATAATAAAACACAATATTTAAATAAACTAACTGCATAAAGAGAGATAATATCATTTCAAAGAGATTCAGAAATGTAATGGCATCAAAAGAAATAAGTACAAGTTAAAAACCATGAACAGAAACAAGTTTTCACAAAGATCACAGCCAGCTATGTGCTCACACACATACATTATTGAGTATTTAACCCATTGAGGTAGTTAATTTCGCACACATATGACTGTTGGCTAATTTTAAGAATTTTATAAACATCAATTTGAAATGGGATAGAATCATTATCCATGGGAATAAATTTATAATTTTAATTTTGCAGGGTGGCCACTCAAATATATTTTACAAATTTCACTTAACTACGTAATTTTACCAGCGCATAATAATAAGATGCTTCTATCTTTCTCTACTTAGGTAATATACATAGTAATATGAATAGTTTCTACTTTCTACATAGTAATATGAAAATATATGGTGAAATAGATTTTTATAATAATGGTGAACGTTCTTTAAAAATTTTAATATTTAAAAAAAAAATAATTGATAAATAAATTTTAATAGATTTTATTTACTTTTCTTGATTTAATAAAACCTATCAAAAAACAATTATTATCAAAATTATTATAATTGTACAAGTATAAATATAAAATACATAAATAAGGTCTTTTTTATTCAAATAAAGTGTTTGAAAATATATTGCTTCCAGTGCTATACAGAGCTTGGCAAAATGAGCCCTAACTATTTTTATTCTTTGGATAGATTACAGTCCAATGAATAGCCTTTTACAAATGGGTGTGTTTCTCTGTTCTCAAAACTTTTCCCATTACATTTTTGTGCAAAATTCATGAAGGATACAATAATCTTTACTCTGTCTACATTATCTGTCTTCAAGAGTATCGGTATTTTTCTGCTATGACTGCTAACACAGCTATCCAGGGGCAGGAGGAGGACCAACCAGCTCACCCCCAAACTGATGGCTCACTTGACCAACAAAAGAGAACATTTGGAGAGGGGTTTTTTCAACGAATCTACTGATATCTGCTTTTACGTCCCTGCAAACTCGCACTCTAGTATGGACACAGAGCTTCTGGCGCTAAATGCTGTGTTGGCAAGTTGCTTCGAAACAAAGGAGGAGAAAATATGCATATTCACTGACTCCAGATCTGCTCTCCAGGCTCTCCTAAATTCATCCACAGGGGACTACTCCTTTCGCAATGCTGAAATAAGAAAATTTGCTAACAACCTGAAAAACATGGGGAAGGACATAACTCTTCAATGGGTACCCGCGCATTGTGGAATACCAGGAAACGAGAGGGCCAATGAAACAGCTAAAGCGACATCCCATATGTACCCAACATTTAAAGCCAAGTTTCCACTCATGTATTGTAAAAGCTTGGCAAATAATTACTTTCATAAATGTTGGTCTGAATCTTGGAAAGAAGAGGTCACAGGTTGTCATCTTTTTCAATTTCAGCCTGAACCGTTGAGTGAGGACAAATTCAGGGAAGTTTTACGTCCGATTGAAGCTTTTGTAGCTCGAGCACGATCCGGGCATCTAGTGACGGAGGTATATTTATTTAGATTTGGTTTTTTGAATTCTCCAATCTGTTCACTTTGTGAGGGTGAAGACAAAAGCGTAAAGCACATTTTGTTTGACTGCACATACCCCATACCAATGAGGGACTTCTGAGAGCCGAAGTGGAAACAAGGAAAGATATTCTCATAAACAAGAAGCATTGGAGGCTGGGAAGGATAATATACTGTGGACATCGGCTACTCTTGAAGCAGGATGCCTGTGCAAAGAAGTAGAGTATCGGTATATGGAAAACTCGCCATTTACACTTGATAGTAAGAAGATTATATGAATTTGAACAGATGGTTGTAGATAGCCATGGGAGGAATGTTTACAATTTAGTCATATCCATTGATAAAACTACATGACAACAACTGTGTCTTGTCATAAACTGACAGTCGTCGATCAGATGATAGAAAACACATCAAAGTGAAAAAGTCTAAGGGAAATTAGTGTGTGAAAAGGGACTAAATCTTGCTTACAAAACCATCAAGGTTGAAAAGTATAAACTATATGCAACTTGGTAAATAATTGTTATGTATGCTTTCACTTAAAAAAATAATCATTTTACAGATAAGTATTTATTATACAAATCATCGAACTAAATTAAAACAATTGATGTATATTATTTAATACTGACTGTTTCCATTGCATATGGTTATATAATTTGTGCTGAGTACAAAATATCTCAAAACATTCATACAGACGTAAAGTTTGTTGAATTACTCACAAATGTTTTGAAAAAATACATATTTTTTAAAAAATATTCTTTTCTTTAGACGTGCAACTAAAACACAATAAAACTACTACACAAACAAATATTGTCAGACTGTCTAATGTGAGAAATATTGTGTTAGACATGACTAAAACATAAACAAAAGGTAGAAGTAATTATTGCATAAAATGAATACTTTAGAACTTACATACTGATGCGTCGTTTCATTTACGATGCTAGCCGTCAGCTGACGGCTGTCGCACAAGGTAAAAGGTTGCGGGCTTGTGTAGTGTAGTGGTGGGTGGGTTAAATTGGCAAATCCCCACTGCACTCATAAATCAAAGGCCCAAAGCCCTTTACCTTTTGCAAGAGCCGTCAGTAGACAGTTAGCTTTGTAAATATAACGATTGTTTCAAAATGCGTCAGCTTGTAAGTTCTAAAGTATTCACTTAGCTATGCAAATAATGTCTTATATTTAATAAGTGAATTCAAGATAATTACAACAAGAAACTCAAAAGAGTTCTGTTGTTATGATAAGATTGCTTAATGTCAGACGCACTAAAATTACAACACATTAGCATTTCTTTAACTACACTCATATTATATCCAGGATGTTTTACCTAGGTTTACATTGACTACCACAATTTTAAATGCCAAAACATTATTTTGTGAGACATCCCATAATATGCAAAATATGAGTGTTCTCTGTGTTTAGCTTATTTATAGCCGGGAGATAATGAAAGGATATCTAGATAAAGACAAATGAATTGTGTAAATTATAGTAACATTCGTTTAATGGTCAATAGCCAATGAGGCTATGAATATTACTACTCTATCAGTAAAGGGTTTATAATTATTGGTAAAGGTTTTAGAGTACGCTTGGCTGTCGAAACTATACACATTGTTTGTGTTATGCTTAAATTGTTTAAGATATTTTACCATTCAGTTTCAATTGTGCACCATTATCCCTTTGTTCAGGATTTCTTATTTATTATGTAATTAAATAATGTCTTATTTGTTGCTTATGTGTAAGAGTTATTGTTTTATTTGACCAAATTGTAGCTGTTGCACAAGTTAGTATTAATAATTATAACGTGTTAAATGATAACTTATTATATTATTCTGATGGGAGTAGTAAAGAAAATAAAACAAAGAAGGTGATTTAGGCTTTATGCAGAGCCAAAATGCTGCTGGTTTAAAAATTATCCTATTTACTGGTTATAAGAGACTACAACCAATTCCGAGCGATAAAAAACCAATTGATTGGTTGCTTCTTCTGAAGCATTTTCAATATAGAGTGATTGGTTCTGGCTCATTTTTAGGTTGTAAATATTGTTCTAGTTTTTTTTTTATTTATTTGTTAATTGATTATTATGTGTAATTATAATTACTAAAAATAAATCTAAAGTTACTCACGATTTGAAGTTTGCATTAGATTCAAGTCTTCTACTATTATTGTTCATTTTGCAAGTACACAAAAATACACTAATTTTTCCGGCTGGCACACTACAACCCAACAAACATCAGTTCATTTGGCATAAAATTTAGCATGGTCTATTGTGTAGAGCTTGATAATAGGGCAACATGTGTGCTATAAATATCTATCCCTTTATTGTCTATGCTGCTAATTTTGAGAGGCAATAAATATCCCTTAGAGAGCATAGATGTCTAGTCTTGTATCTAACACATCAGAAAATAAACTCTCTTGAAGCAAACAAACTATGACGAGTGAGACAATAAATATCCCTTAGAGAGCATAGATGTCTAGTATTGTATCTAACACATCAGAAAATAAACTCTCTTGAAGCAAACAAACTATGACGAGTGAGACAATAAATATCCCTTAGAGAGCATAGATGTCTAGTCTTGTATCTACTACATCAGAAAATAAACTCTCTTGAAGCAAACAAACTATGACGAGTGAGACAATAAATATCCCTTAGAAAGCATAGATGTCTAGTATTGTATGTAACACATCAAAAAATAAACTCTCTTGAAGCAAACAAACTATGACGAGTGAGACAATAAATATCCCTTAGAGAGCATAGATGTCTAGTCTTGTATGTAACACATCAAAAAATAAACTCTCTTGAAGCAAACAAAATATGAGGAGTGACATCTGTGTGATCTCTACAACCAATGCGTCATGATAAACTTATTTCATTCATAGAATGCAATGGGTTCATAGTATTATTAAAAGTACTGTATGTTAATAAATGTTTTGTTGTATAAAGCAACACCATGAGCAACCTTCAATCAAGCAGTAACTATAACTTCTATCCATAAATGTCAATTTAGTATAAACATTAAATTTGGTTGTCAACGTAGTATTTCATTCAATAGGATTTTCAGTTTATGAACCTAAAATTATCAGGACCATATATGGTTAAAAATTTTAGAAAGCTAGACCTTCCTAAACAGAGAATCCTACCTAAATAGAGGTTGCATTAGAATTTAAATTTGAAATTTTTTTAATAAAAGTAATTTGCTTACCAAATTTTTCAGATATTTCCCTCTGTATTTTATTATACATCTCTGCTCCTGCATACTGAAGTGAAACCCCAATCCTAGCAAGCAAGCGATGAGGTTCCCAGCGTTTACGAGCAGCACCAGGAACTGCTTCAGAATCTGACCGTTCTCGAGGTCGTGTTTCTGCAACTAAGCTTGCCCAATCTACTCCCAAAGCATCTCCTAAGCCAGCTGTATAGAATGATGAATAATATACAATATTAAAAAATCATTTAATCATACATATCTAAATTTATGTATAAAACATTTGAAGCAATTAAGTTTACAAAGTTCAGGTAACATCTCAACAAATTTACAAATATTAATGAAAGCCTTGTTACATATTTTACAATAAAACTAAACATTCTTTTATTTCCCTTCTGAAAATTAATATTTTCTCATTTAGTAGAACTTGTAAACTTGTTTAAGGGCTTTGTTTATTACTTATACAAGTAAAGAGAACTCCCAATTATCTGCAGATAAATTTATAGTATATAGTATATAACCATAATAGTATGGTTAACCTTTTTAAAACTATACCATTTCTATCATATATAACACTATAAAGTAGACCTAACTTATAGGAATACATGTCCAGATATTACTTCCATCTCTATCAGGATATATAAAGATGTTATCTCTATATGAGGGTAATAAAATGTTAGTTGCTACGAATTCCTTTTGACAATTTATTATAAGCCTGTCATTTTATTTCTGTTTGTCACACTTGCGTAAGTTATGTTTGTTCGTAAGTTATGTGTGCGTGTTCATTGTTCAAAAACCATAATCATTTTAAAAAATTGAACACAAAAGTTAAGACTGTACAAGCCTGGAACAGCTCACAAAATAAGAAACAGATGATAGTGAAATAAAGAATAAAATGCATATGTTACATAACTTATTTACTTATTGTAGTTTCAATGCAATCAGCCAGGTTGACTA